>BLSG01000054.1:0-10605 GCA_012862495.1 Thraustochytrium aureum | reverse complement strand
GATGAACTGGGGTTTTGGAATACTGCCCTCCAGCTCGGCAAGCCGCGCAGAACGGCAACCGTAGCGCACCTGGCCCTGACAAGACGAGGCAGCGCGAGACGCCGACGCCGGCTCCTGGCTTGCTTGCTTGCTAATAGCCTTCGTCCGACGTCACGACCTCATAGCCTGGGAAGGCCTCGCGCAGCACTTGCGCGCTGAGGTCGTGGCGGAACGGGCCCTCCCATGGAAACCCGTACGAGTGTCCGAAGACCTGGATGAGGCGCTTCTCAGACTCGTGGGTGATGCGACCGCCCCCGAGTACTCGGAACGAGAGGCCCGCCTCGTCGCTCTTGCGCAGCAGCTCGAGCGTCGGGTCAGCGGCATCCTTGTGGTAGGCGGCAAGGCGGCGACCTCGCACAAGATAGCGTTCGCTGCCCTCCTTCTTGAGTTGAATCAGCACGTATTTTTGCCGGGCGTCGGTATCAATCCAGCCCCCGCGATCGTCTCAAACAGCGATGATCCGCCGCCCCCGCTTGCGCCGCCTGCGCTGCCTTCGCGCATGGCGGCAGCCTCGGCGCGCTCCTCGGCCGTCGTCGTCGGCCCAGCACCAGAGCCATTCTCAGCGTCCGCCATCTTCTCCGAGCGCCCGCTCCACGTGGCGGCGCACTGCCGCAACGTGCAGCTCTGGACGGCTCGCCGTGACCCACAGAGCACTCGTGTGTGCCGTCGCAGCGCGAGCGCGATGGCCTGCGACACCTCGAACATGTCGATGCCGACTTGGCGGGCTGCCAAAAAGTCACGTCACCCGACTGCCCTCGGTGACGAGAAAGGTCCGCGTGGCGCATAATTTACCGAGACGCCCGCGCAGGCCACGTGTTCCGCCGGCAGGCGCCCCAAACGTGCGTAAGTGCACAGCCGCCAGAATTTTCCGACGACGTCGACAACCTCTCGACGACACTGTTGGACAGCGCTTCCCGCCGCTGGCCCTCTGGCGTGCCGGGCGAAGCGCTGCTCGCTGTGGCGAGGATCCTCGTTGGTTTTGGATCCGCTTTGCCAACACCAAGCCTCTACAAGCCTCTCGAGGGCACCATCGCGGCGACGAACAAGGCTGGCACATTACGCACGTATGCCGAGCAGCGCGATCGCAAACAGTCACGCGGCGCGGGGCATTTTGCGGGCGTTGGACGCACGACGACACCTGAGTGGCGCAGCCTTTCATGATCAAACGCGCGGCGGGCGCGCAGGCCAAGTCCTCCCTTTGGAGAAAGCCTCGGTGACCGTACGTACAGAGCGGCGGCAAATGAAGTGCGAGCCGCGCAGGAGCTTCCTTGGCGTGAAAGCTGGAAGCGCGGGCGCAGGCGCAGTTGCCAAGGTCTCTACAAAGCTGGCAGGGAACTGCGTTGCGTGCGTCAAGCGACGCGTTGCCTGGCTCCATTCTCGAGCACTTTCACATCCTTGAGCGCGGCTTACCGTCGCAAAGCAAAGCAAAGCAAAGGAGACGCGTTTGCATTTCGCGAGAGCTCGCGAGAGCTCGCAAGCGCAAGAGAGCCTGCCTGCTTCACGCGGTGTCACAGTGAGCCCCTTCCTTCTTCCAGCCAGCAGGTCAGGAATTGGAGCTCGCGAGGGAGTGGATTGCAAGTGCGTCGCCGTGAGGCTGGGCGCCGTGTGCGCGGTGGAGAAAAAGAGCGCGTGGTACAATTGCGTGGCAACGAGACAAGTCCCCAACCCTACCTCGGCTTTGGGAGGCCTCGCAACGTAACGAAGCGTTGCGCCACTTCGCTCGTTGGGTTGTCATTGCAGCTCTTCACCGGCACGGCCCGCGCCCTCTTCGCGCGACACTGCCTTCCACGCGAGCGATGCGAGGAAATCGCGACAGCGCTGTTCGTCATCGAGCGACAGCGCAAGTTGCTCGCTCTGGTGGAGTGGAGTGGTACCTCCTTGGGCGGGACGTTCGGCTGGCCGCCGCCCAGGCCCTCCTTGTCAGCTGCCCGAGGCCAATAGCCAGCTAGGTAGGTAGGTAGGTAGGCAGGTAGGTAGGCAGGCAGGTACTTTGCGCGGGACACGGTCGAGCCGGTTGAGGCTACACAGCATTCGGTCTCGCGCACCGCTCCCGCCCCGAAAGATGACCGGTTTCACGGCGTCGGATTACACAGTGCCCCGCGGTTCGGTTGATGAGTGTTGTTGCGTGTGTTGTGTGCGTTCGTTTGAGATCCTGGTTGGAATGTGCCGAATCTGGCCCGTGCGGCGTGTCGACTCAAGCGGCTGCTGCCATGAGAACAACGGTTCGCAACCGTGCTGCTCGGCTCTGCGCCGCGCAGTGCACCCACGTTTGATCGCGGCTGCTGGCCGAACTGCGCGCGCTTTGCGCTTGCACCACTCGTCCGCCGCGCAGCAGGGCTGCTCCAGGCCGGACTGGCGGAAATTGGCGGGGCTAAATCCGAGGTGCTCCCGTTCATGTGGCTCGGGGAAGACGAGCGCCAGAGGGAGACCTCCTTGGTGAGAGCATGTGCGGCGGGGGCGCCTTTCTGTCGGACGGACTCTCCGACCTACGCACGCACGCACACCCCGAGGCCAGCCAGGTATCAGGGGGGCGACCTAAGGTGGTACAGCGCCTGCAATTCTGGTCGTCCGGCCCCACGCATACCTACCATTCTGCTCTACCTCCCTCGTAGCGAGTGACTCTGCCAGGCTGGGTGGGAAAGGCTGCAAGGAACACCGCGGCCAGGCCGGTGTGGGGCTGCTGCCGCCGAGGAAAATGCACAAACAACACGTTGAACAAGTTGAACGAGTTGAACAGCAAATTTGTTTTGTACCCACTGGCAGCACGGCGCTGAGCGCCTCCAACCGCTTCCTCTCGGCGCGAGAGGGTGTCTTGACGCAGCACCGGTTTATCACCGTGCTCCCAACCCCTCTTGCGAGACGCGAGTTTCCTGTCCTCTGAGTGCGTCGGAAGAGCCCGCCGCGCCCGCTGCATCCAGGACTTGCGAGGAACTGCGACACCGCCAACGGACGGCCGAGTCTTGCTGGACTCTTCCCATCCAAGAGTTTGCTTACAAATGATTGAGGTCGGGACAAGGTACTTGCCGGCTACTGCGCCCTCCGAGACCAGACAGACCCGCAACCAGCTGATCTAGTCAGTGCCTGCCATCCATCATCAGCAACCCTGCCTGGGCGCCACGCCGGCACGCAGGGAAGCAAGCAGAGCGAACGGACCCCAGCCAGCCAAGATGGCAGGGCTCGAAGGCCTCGCGCGCAGCGCACTCGCCTCCAGGTTCGGCGGGGCCGTCCACAACTCCGCCAACGTCGACAACAAGAACAACAGCAGTAGCAGCACCGGGTACGAGAGCGACGAGTCCAGCGATGAAGGCTCGCCGAAGAGTAAAGGCAGGTTTTCCAAGAGCGAACGAGCGGTGCTTTTCGGAATCATCCGGGAAGACAGCGAGCTGCTGAGGAGCTTCTTGCACCAACTCAAGCGCAGGATATGGGACGGCAAGAGCTGGATGCACGAGATCGGCACGAGGTTCAACCAGCGATCTGGCCGCCCGCGCACCCACGACGCCGTTCGGCACCACCTCAAGCTCCGTCGCCCTGCCCTCCCTGAAGCAAAGTCCCAGCGCGACCAAGAGGACCACGACTTTATCTCCCTGCTCGAGCACACCATCGGCTGCTCGCGCCGCGAGGCATGCACGCGCTGCTTGCAGCTCCAGCGACTCCGCGTCAAGCGCGGCCTCGCAAAGTGCGGCCATCCGGCGTGCAACCAGTGCGACGAAACGCTTCCGTTTGCTTTGACGCCTACGACACGGAGAGCTTGTTCAAGTCGGCTATGGCCGAGCGCCCCGACCTCGTCGACCACGCCTCGGGCGGCGCAAAGCGTCCGCGCCCTGTGGCCCAGCTTCAAGCGCGGAACGCGTCCGAAGATTCGCGCGCGTCTGTGAAGGGGGGGCGCAAGGTGGCCAACCTTGCACCTCTTGGCTTCGGCCCCAGCAAGGCCTGGCCCCGCCGCGCAAGACGGCGCGCCTCGCCCGGCTACGATCTACCCTTCGAGCTTCATTGGGAGCCTGGGGTCGGCCGGGTTTCTTCAGCAAGCGCAGCTCCAGCAAGATCAGGTTCGCCAGCTTGCTCTGCTGCAAATCCAAAACCAGCTGCAGCTGCAGCAGATTCTGGCAGGCAGCGAGTCGTGGAGACAGCCGCGAGAGACTGGTTCGTCGAGCTGTTTGGACGACTTGAGGCGCCAGCTCGACCTGCAGTCGAAGCTCATGGCCGCTGGCATCACTCCAAGCCACCACCACGCTCTCGGCGCCCTGTCGACGCAGCGCGGCTTTGGGTTCGGAGCCGCCGAGTCTTCGGCCTTCCCATCACCCAGCGCCATCTATAAAGTGCCCACGACCCCGACGTCGGCGGCGCGGTCTCGCGACCAGGCGAATTTGGCGCCGGAGACCAAAGTTTCAGGATTCCTCCATGCATCGGAGGGGGACTTGACTAGCTCACTATTCGCCAAGCGGTTTAGGGAAGCCTTGCCGTTCGCAGCAGCGGAGGAGGCCTCGACTCTGGTGCCTCCGAAGAAGCGCCGGGTGATTGCCTGAGCTTGATTTTGATTGTACTTAGAGCAACCCAGATTTTGTTTCATGAACAGAGCGCTATTTGCGGTCCAGCCTTCGGGGAACTCCACCTCTGCTAGAGCTAGGGTTGAACCTGCCTCGCTGCAGCCCGTTTCGGAGCCATGTCCCTGATGTAGCTGTGCATGTCCCCAACCCGCCACGTGCACGTGGCATGCGCCCAGCCCGCAATGCTTTCATCCGCGGTGCTCAGCAACGACCTGATTTCACGCGAGGGAAGTAGCCTTCCGCCCGTCGAGAACGTTGACGGGAGCGAACGCCGACAGAAGATCTGACTGGCTGCAGCGCAACGACGTCACGTGCCACTCTGTCCAATTCCGCGAGGTGGACAGTTTTAGCGGAGAGAACCGTTTAGCGGGATTTTTGTCCGGGCGGGGGTGCGGAGCCGCGCGTCGCACTTTTTCCAACTCTTTTGCTGCCTCTTGCAGGCCATCCAGGCGTCATTTTCTCCGTCCAGCTCCAGCCATCCATGCATCCGCCCGGCCGGCCGCCCGTCTCTCGATCGGCAGCTCGCGCAGTGGGTGCTGCAGCCACCACGCGGTGGCGACGCGCTGCGCGGAGGATCGGTTTGCCATGTCACAGCCGTTTGCGGCCCCTGGAGGTGACCGTTTCGCATCCTTGTTCAATCAAACACGAGATCGACCGCCTGCGCTGCACTTGGGCCTTTCGGCCGCCACGTCGGTTCTCGAATGGAGTGGAAGCGCAGCTTTGCGAGTCGGAGTGCGCGCTCTTTTATCTGCACACCTGGATTCGCTGTCTCCTCGAAAGGGGCGGTGCGACGCTTCTCTGTGCGACCTGCTGGTCCGAAGCGCGGCTCGGCGCTGGACCCGACCATGGCAGGACTATCTGGAGGCGGAGGAATGAATTCTCTTACTAGTACGTTTGCCTTTGGCGCATGCCAGCGGAGCGGGGCTGCCTCACCTCTGGCAGCACCAGAAAATCGACCGACCGATCGATCGGCGGCCGAATTCATCCCACTAGTGGAATCACGCCTTTGCTTCAGGTGCAGCATGGCACCACGCGCGCGCGCGCCCCTTCACACCGGCCAGGGCTTTTCAAGACGGGTGTGACTGACGTCGCCACTCCAGATCTGTGAGTCTCAAGCTGGAAGGAGTACGAGGGCCAGATACCTGGGCAGCACAAGCAGAGCGGCCCCTCTCTCTCCGACGCTGGCGAATTTGCGCCGGCTTCAAAACAAGTTGTTGCCTCCCCTTCATCCAAGCACTCGAACTGGACGCCGGGGGGCCAGACCTACCTGGCTGGCCTCACTCTTCGTGAGCCCTGCGTGCCAGGTCTGCCAGGCCAAAAACAAGAACCGCGTTGCTGCGTCGAGCTGACTCGAGAGACAAGTGCATACAAACATACTCATAAATCGCACGCGACAGCATCCCTTCTGCCGCTCGCTTGCTCGCTTGCTTGGCGAAATTAACGTGCTCTGTCGCGTGCGCAAAACCATTCTCCGCCAGCAGCGCAAAGTTCATTCTAAATCGCCACTTGGTGCTGAGAGCGTTTGCCCGCCCGTAGAGCGCCTGATTAAGCTTTTCCGACCCGGCGCGCCGCGCTCATCGATCCCAGGATCGACGGACTAGAACGCCCAACGCGCGAGTGCGATAAACCAAAATAGAGGCCAGAGCGTCTGCGACCGCGCATCCAGCCCGCCCAGCGCGTCAAAGGCCCTGCGAGACCAGACAACGAACGAAAGCCTCGCGCCACCACCGCACTGCGCAGAGCCGACGCCGGATCAGAACAGCATCAGTGCGCTCCGGGCGAACGCCTGCTAAACGAGCGACCCGCCACATTCTGAGCGCGGCACGGGCAAGCAAAAGCCCCACATCTTCGCCACGTCCGCCGCAGCGCGCTCCGGACTGCCACTTTACATCAAAAGCGAAAGGCATAGCACGAGAGCTTTGCGTATTCCACATGTTTAACGCGAGCTCGCTCGCGAGGACGCCCATGCCGCACGGACAAGGCGGCGGGCCCAGAAACGGTTGCGTCGAGCTACAAATCAGCAATCACGGTGACCTGCATAGCCACGACGGAGCCCTACCAGCTGGGGCAAGCCTCGTTTCTCGCGAAGTAAACACGCCAGCCGCCAGGTCAGTCACAAGCGCCGCATCCGGAAAGACCAGCGCCAGCTCCCCTGGAAGTGGCAGTGGCCGAACAGGGCGCTTCTCGTCCGAGGAGCGCAAAGTTCTTGTCTCGCTTATCTGGGAGGATGACGAGGTCCTTGCCGCCTTTTGCCACCAACAGCGCAAGCAAAGCGTCCAGGGGAAGAGCTTCATGCACCTCATCACTGACCGCTTCAACGAGAAGAGCATTCGCAAACGCTCGCACGAGGCCGTGCGGCACCACCTTAAGCTGCGACGAACGCATCTTGGCCCGTTGCTTGACAAGGCTGCCCAAGTGACGCAGATCGAGCGCGATTTTCGCATGCTCGAAAAGCTCCTTGAGCACCGCTGGGTTTGCTCGGGGCAGACGGCGTGCACGCGCTGTCTCCAAATGCACCGCCTGCGCGTTCAGCGCGGGCTGGCAAAGTGCAGCCTTCATTCGTGCGTCGTTTGCGACCCAGAACTTCCTGCGGTGCGAAGCCCCTTCGACGCCCGCGACCTCCTCATGGAGGTGCGCCGCCGGTTCTACTCGAAGGCCTCGGGCGGCGCCGGCGACGACGCAAATGACTCCAGCTACATGTCCGGGCGCCATGGCCTCCCACCCAACTGCGGTGGCGCCCGACGCCGGAGCGAGAGCGCAGAGACCGCCACAAGCTTCCGTTCGCACTTTCGTGGCGCAGCCAAATCTCTTTCACCGCTCAACTCGCCGACCCCGACCCCTGCGCCTCTATCCTCCAACGTGTCAGGGTCTTCGCCGTCCCTGTACTTTGCCGGCGGGTCTGCCACGCCGAACCAGTTCTCGCCAGACTCTGCTGAAATCATCGGATTTACCAACTCGCAGCTTTTCGAGCCCCTGGGCTCGCATCACCGCGAGGTGCATCAACGCGAGACATACCACCGCGAGGCACATCACGACGGGCCCAACTATATTCACGATACTGAGTGCGCCTCGCAGGAGGACGAGTTTGACCGCCAGGGCCACCACGCTTCCAACCCGTCTTGGAGCTTCGACAGCACGGCCTCGTACTATCACAACCCGCAGCAACAGCTCCACCAGCACAGTAGCAATACGGGCCGCAAATCAGACTCCGCGCAAGGCGACGCTGGCCAGGTGCGGAGCTCTGCGCTCGCGCACCTCCTCAACTTGACACGCGCGGATCAAAACGCCCTTTTTGGCGAGGAAGACGGCCTAACTCTGCTGGACGTGCGCCAGGATCGGTTTTCGCGCGGCTTCTTCCCTGGCGATGAAGTCGTGCCAGACCCGCCACACCTTCCGCTCCACATCCGCCAGCTGCACGGCTCGCTCAAGCGCGACTTTTCTTCGCCGGACTTCCCGCTGAGTCCTTCGGAGGTGGATGCGCAGGGCGGCTGCGCCGCGCCCGACTCGTCGTTCACCTCGCAGGTGGATCAAGCGGCTTTGCGGTGCCGTCGCAAGTCGGCGAGCGAGCCGATGACGCCTTCGTCCCCTGGCACGTCGTCAGGCCTGATTATCGACGACTGGTTTGCGCCATCGCAAAAGCGTGGCTACGCCGAGGCTCACGCCCAGTCCTCTCGCCCTGTTGATGGAAGGCACTCGAACCGCTCGCAGCACAAGCACCAGCGGACTATCTGATCGCCCTGTAGATGCGATGCACTCAAACCACTCGCAGCACAAGCGGACTATCTGATCGCCATTGAATTGTGCGCGGACTCGGACCCCTGACGTACCTATGGAACACGCCTTCGAATGCGACGAGGCTCTCGGCACCTCCAGGATGGCTTTTTCCTCGCCTTGCCTTTGACGCGCCGCACGGCGCGGCGCGCCTGTAACTATTTTCTGTGATGGATAACAAGTTTTACGCTTTCTCTAGAGTTTGGCGCTCGCTGCAGACTGGGACCGCAGCACGGCAGCCCACGCACCCACCTCTGCAGGGTCTGGGTACGCCGCCACGCGGGCGTCCGCCCCGTTGTCTGCAGCAAAGTACATAGCCTGGCCAGAGAATGTTGGCCCAAGCCCGTCAAACGCCGGCCAGGCCGCACCGTCGCCGGTCCCCAACAAAGGCGCCCCAGTCGAGGCAAATGAATACCACGCCGCTTGCATCGCTCGAGAGGTTGCCTTGGTAGCGCTCTGAAGCTCCAGTCACCAGCTGCAACTTGGGGTGCTTCCAGGTGCCGAACACCAGCGGCAGGTCGATCGCATGGCAGGCCCCAAGCCGAGGAACCGCGGCTTCAAAGTCGAGCCGGTAAACAAACACCTTGGCTCCGCTTCTCCGCTGGGCCTCCACAAAGCGCCACATGGGGAGTTCGAAAAACCACAGCGAGTTGATGCGCTCAACAACAGCCGAAGCGCTCGCCTTGCTCAGCTTGGCGTCAATGTTGCCGAGCCTCGCTGTCGCAGCAGCCTGCACGATCCTGCGCGCCGCAGTCGCGGCGTCACCCACAGGCTGCCACCGCTTGTCACCCTGGATTGTCCGCTCGATCCGAGTCGCCAGCTCGATGCCGAACAACCCGGGTCCCGCTGCTGGCTTTTAGCAGCGAGCGGACCCCGCCCATACCGCCGAGCATGAACAGAGCAAACTCGTTCTTCGTCACCCCCGCGATGGTCGTCACATCGCGCGCCGCGCCGCTGGCGAGCCAGTCGGCAGGGTGGACGCCAGAAAACACTGTGTCGCCAGGGCAGACGACTGGCTCGAACGCCAGGCTTTGCCGAAGAGGTCTTCGCGCCGCGTGGACTCCAAGGCCACAGTCTTCGTAGCGGCCACCAGGGTTTGGAGGGGCACTGCTTTCAGCCGCTCAGAACTGAGGTCTACCGCCGCCTGCCCGAGCCCGAGCGCGACGCTGAAGAGGCGAGCCGTCTCTCGCGCGGTGCCCTCCATGTGGGCGTTGGCAGCGGCGCCGGACTGGAGGATGGCCTTTGAGAAAAGCGGCTGCGTCCTGCGAAGCGCTCCCTTGCTTTTGCGCAGCGGGCTCGCCATCAAGCAACCAATCGACATGGCGCCGGCGCTCTCGCCGAACACGGTAACGTTGGCCGGGTCGCCGCCGAAATGGCGCACGTTCGCCTGGACCCACTCCAGCGCCGCCACTTGGTCCAGCAGACCCAGGTTGGCTGGGACGCCAGGCGCCAGCAGAAACCCAAGCGCCCCGAGCCTGTAATTCATCGCGACGACCACTGCACCTCGGCGAGCCAGCTCGCTGGCGTCGTAGAGCGGCGTGGAAGCTGACCCGTTCACGAAAGCGCCGCCGTGGATGAATACCATGACCGGTAGGCCCTGCTTCGGCTTGCTTCCAGGAGGGGCTGGCGGAGCTGGGCAATACACGTCCAGCTGAAGGCAGTCGTCTGTCTGGGGCACGCGGTCTGCGCCGACAATCGTTCCGCAGTCGCGCTCGCCACTGGGAAGGAACGCGAGGTCGCAGGGGATGGACCGTGCTTGCGGGACCATGGCCTGCACGGCAGGGCCGAGGTCGTCCAGCAACACGCCAGGATCGACCTGGGGGCAGCTCGGGCCGGGGATGAGCCTGGCCAGCGGCCCTGAAGTAAATCGTTTTCGACTCGCGGGGCCTCGAAGCGGCCAGCGCGCGCATACCGGATGCCTTTAAATGCAGCCGCGTCCTTCTTCACCGAGCCAACGAGGCAGCCTTCGCCCACCTCGACGCGCGCGAATCCGTCCACCGATTTGAGGCCAGCGATAAGGGCGTCTCCGGCGACTTGAAGCAAGCGGCATTCCTCGCTGGCCACGGTGCACGTGGCCGCACAAGCCTCGTCTTGCCGCAGCCAGGTCCGCTCGCCAAAGCGGGCGGGACCTTGGAAGAGGTGCCGGACCTCGCCGCCGACACGCGCCTCCACGGCCCCAGCCAGCACGACAAAAAGCGGTGTCCCCACTTGGCCTTCGCGTACGAGCACCTCGCCCTTGCGCGCGGTGCGG
>BLSG01000037.1:13722-27631 GCA_012862495.1 Thraustochytrium aureum | reverse complement strand
GTCTGCCGCTCGCGCGCTGTAGTCCAGGTGGCTGTTTTTCGTCACAAGCCAACCCGCGAGGTCTTGAACGGCGGGCGCCGTTGCACACCTGTGGAATTCAGCCTCGCCTTCTGGTCAGAGCGGCCTCCTTGCGCACCGCAAGTAGGTATTACCTACTCTCAGGTCTCCGACTGGCGTTCGACTCGCCTCCTTCGCGGAGCCACCTGAGCGCCCGGCCCGCTCACTGCTTCACGTTGGCTTCACGAGCATCAATCAGCCAGCGGCGGCACCGACGGCAGGCAGTCCTGCGCGCCGCCTGAGTCCTGCGCGACGCCAGAGGAGTCCTGCGGCAGAGTGAGTAGAGAACGGCAGGCCTCCTGGGTCGCGCCGAACGGTCCGGTCCGTCCATCCTCGAGGCTGAAGAGACTCCAAGAGAGCGGCCGCTCGGAACGGCAGAGACTCCTGGCAGGAACAGCACCTGGACTGAATCAGAATTCAGAATTCATTCAGATTCACAGGGCGTCGTTGGACTTGGCCTCGCCAGCGCGCTTTGCCGGTGCCTCGCCTCCGTGGCTCGCTCAGGCCGACAGCAAGGGGGCTGACGACAGTGTTTCTTCCTCACTCGCTGCTCCAGCAGCGCAGTACTTCCTTCCATCATCGATCGGTCGATCGGTCGGCCTGCTCGCCACTGGCAACTCGGAGCGAGTCCTTGACCCCAGCGAGACAGGAAGAAGAGGGCCGATCGGGGTGGCCGTGCGTCTGTCAGAGGCAGGTGGGTCCTCTGGTGAGCAGGTAGAGTACCTACTGGGCAAGGACGAGGCCTACTTACTCGAACCGGTGTGGGTAGGATGAGTACTTGCTCGCTCTGCAAGCCGCGTGCCATCCGTGACAGAAAACACGATTCTGTCCTGCTCCGCGTCTGGCCTGCCAGTGCTCTGTTCAACTTGCGCCTCCGTCAAGGCCGACAGACAGACAGACGAGCGAGCGAGCGAGCGAGGAGTTTTTGCGATGAAACAATCTCGGTCGGAAAACCATCCCCAACCACGGCAACTGACATGATCAGGAGCGAGGTTTTCTGTGTTCGTTCTGACGAGGCCCTGACGGCTCTCACAATGCGGATTGTGAGCCAGAGCAGGTTCTTGCGCGGATTCGGCGCCAGGTCTTTCAAGGCGCTGGGTGTGTGGGGAACACCACGTGGGCCAAATGGTAGGAGCGGCATTCCGGTGCGCCCTCTCAACACCCGTGCGCCCTCGTTCCCCTTCCTTTGCAAATGGTGTGCCCGTGTTCCTCTCCTTTCCACTAGATGGTGCGCCCTCGTTCCCCATCCTTCGCAAAAAGTGCGCCCGTGTTCCTCTCCTTTCAACTATGTGGTGCGCCCTCGTTTCGATGAATGCCGTCGTATGACCGTTACCACTTCCTCGGCGAGTGTACTCGTTTACGGCGCTACTGGGTCCTCGTCCGTGGGTCCCTCCCGCACATGCGTCGCGGCAGCAGCAGCAGCAGCAGCAGCAGCAGCAGCAGGAGCCCATCGGCAGAGGAAGGCCGCCACATCGCCTTCGCGACCGCCTGAGGACACCGGCCGCGTCCTGCAGAGCTAGCTGTCTGTCTAGCTGGCTGTCTGTCTGTCGGCTTGCGCTTTCTTTCTTGCTCGCGTGGCCGGCTGACCGGTGGGACCGGCGGACACAACAGTGCTCGGGCGTTGGTTGCAGGGCTTGCCTTTTCGCTTGCAAGACTGTTTGGAAGTGGCGCTCGGACAGGCCAGCGGCTGCACGGCGGGCGATCTGCGCGAGCGGGTGGCGTTGACGAGGTCGTGCCTGCACGGAGGCAGGCTGTCGTGGCCGACTGCACGGCCGCCCCGCGCGGGACGGGCGCTGGAGATGGCGCGTCTGGGTGGGGCTTGCAAGCGCAGGGCAACGAGGCAAGCGAGGCGGGGCGTCGCCGCAGCAGCGGCTCTGGTTGCAGTCGTGGGCTTGCTCATGGCGACCGGTGCGGAGGCTGTTGCCTTTGCGGACACCTGCGCCTGCCCTGACCCTGCGCCCTGCCCGAGCTTTTGCCTCGAGTGCGACGCCTACGACTCGGACTGCATGTCAGGCAAAACAAACGCACGCTGCAACGGGGAGAACCACGAGAACTGCCCGTCCGGGTACACAAAAAAGCCGCAAACTGGAGCCTCCTGGAGCTGCTCCGCCAGCGGCAGGTACTGGACGATGTACCACTGCTACCGACTGTGCCTCGGCATCACCACCGGCAGGTGCAACAAATGCCAGGACGGTTACTACGCTTTCAACAACGATCAGACGTGCGCGCTCTGCGACGCAGGCTCGTACTGCACAGACGGCGCGATCTCGGGGCTGTGCGCGCTGGGCCACTTTTGCGAGGCTGGCTCCTCCTCCGCGACAGAGTCGCCGTGCCCACCGGGCACGTACGGCGCGGTCCAGGGGCTCGAGTCGCCCACCTGCAACGGCGGGTGCTCGGCCGGCTACTATTGCCTTGAGGGCTCCACCTCAGCGACGCAGTTTCCGTGCCGCGCTGGCCAGTGGGGCGACCTCGGTCAAACCAACGAGTATTGCTCGGGGCGCTGCGCGCAGGGATACTATTGCCCGGAAGGCTCCTCGTCGCCCAACGCCGTCCCTTGCGGCGGCGCAGATGTATTCTGCCCAGAAGGCAGCGCGCTGCCTGTGCCGGTCAGCGAAGGGTTCTACTCCACACCGGAAGGGGGCTCCGCAGCGGTGCGCACCGGGCAGTCCATCTGCCCGAAGGGTCACTACTGCACCGCAGGCGTCATGAGCCCGTGCCCCGCGGGCCGCTTCACGAATTCAATTGGCTCGGTGACGTGCGAGGATAAACTCTGCGCCGCGGGGTTCTTTTGCCCAGCAGGCTCCACCTCCCCAACGGCAGGGCCTTGCTACGAAGACCCGCTCAACCCGCCAGACCACCCGGCCATGTTCTACTGCCCCGAAGGCACCACAGCGCCGCTCCAGGTCCTCCCGGGCTACTACTCCACCCCAGAGTCCGCCCCAGAAACGCAGCGCAACGGCCAAGCCCTCGCCGATCCAACGCTCTACCTCGTCCGCAATGGCAAGCGCCTGCGCAAAGTCCAGTGGCTCGGGGCCTGCACCGGCGACCAGGGCAGCGTCGCCCTCACAGAGTACACCAACGACGAGCGCGGCGACGCCGCCCCGTCGGCTGATGTGGTGCTGCTCGAGGCAACGGACAACATCGCATCGCAGCCGCTCACTACGGCCGACTTTGTCCTCGTCAACGACGCGGGCACGGGAATCCCGCTCTCTGCCTCGCTCAACTCTGCGGGGTGCGTGGCCGACGCGCTCGCAAACGGATTCCCCTTCCAAGTCAGCTCCTCCGCGAACCTAGCACTTGCCGCCACGCGCTCGCTCGACTTCGAGGTCTGCCCCGAGTACATTTTGGACATTCAGGCCTGGAGCCTTGACCGCAACATCTCCTCCACGTGCCGGCTCACCATCTCCGTCATCAACTTCAACGACAAGCCGTACTTTGAGTTCCAAAACGAGCCGGGCTACCCCTTCGCCTTACCCTCCGTTACGGCCTTCCAGGTCGAGGAGCGCTCGTTGGCCAACACAGGCGTTGGCGCTCCCATTCGTGCCAACGACGAGGACGCAGGACAAGAGATCTTTTTCGAGATCCTCGACACCGAAGACGGCCCGCTCAACATGTTCTACATCGGCTCTTGCTCTGGCCAGCTCTATGTGCAGCAGTTGGGGCTCGACTTCATTCAGAAGAACATGTACTACCTTCAGGTTCGCGTCTGCGACGACCCAAAGTTTTTCGGCGCAGCAGCGACTCCGCAGTGCTCCGTCACCGCCAACATCACCATCGAGATCCTCGACGTGAACGACAGCCCGTTCTTCCGTACGGACCCGTTTCAGGTCTCCTCCTTCCGCGTCCCCGAAAACTCGCCGCGGGACACCCTTCTCGAGCCACTGTGTGTGCGCCCAGGCAACGCCACGGAAGTGCCCTGCGCGGAAATCGACCCCTCCGTCATGGGTCTTGTCGTGGACGATCTCGACCTGGACAACTTGGGCGACTCTGAAAAGGACATCATGATCTTCACCGTGACGCGCAACGACAACGACGCCTTCGTCGCCATCAGCTGCGATCGCGCCACAAATCTGGAACTGTGCCCGTATGGCCCCGCCTCGGACGCGGCCCCATCAGGGGCTCTCGCTGTGAGTGCGCTCGCGAACCTCAACTTCGAGGCCGACGCCTCCTACACTATCACGGTGCGCGTCAACGACGGTCGCGGCGGCGTCGCTTCGCGCGACGTCGACATAGCCATCACCGACGTAAACGACGCACCTACGTGGCCGGCAGGGGAAGCCTTTGCCCTGGTCTTCGCGGAGAACGACCCCGCCGCGAACGGCAAAATATACGCCAGCGACGAGGACCAGGGCGACCGGCTCACCTATGTTGTCCTCGAGGCGTTTGACGCCGCAGGCAACCCGGCCCCCGATACGTTTATGATGGACGCGGCAGATAGTACAGCTGCCCCCGAATCCAGCCCGGTCACCCTGCGCCTCAAGCCGCCCGCGCAGCTTGACTTTGAGGCCGCAAACAGATTCTCTGTCGTCGTGCAGGCCACCGACGAGGGGGGGCTCGCCTCGAACCGCACAATCACGGTCAGCGTTCGCGACGTGAACGAGCCGCCGGTTCTGACAACGTCTATCCTGTTCGTCCCGGAGAACGTCGCGTTCGGTACGCTTCTGTCGCCCCCGTTGGCCTTCCAAGATGTCGACCATGGCCAAAAGGGGCTCTTTAAGCTCGACGAGGTGTTCGACTTCGAGAGCTTCGCAGTTGCCACCGTCTCGGGCAACGTCTCGGTACGTGGAACTCTCAATTACGAAGAGAGCCGCAACTACACGATTCAAGTCACCGTGTCCGACACTGGCGTCCCAAGCCTGACGGGCACTGGCCAGATCCTCATCGTCGTCACCGATCGCCCAGAGCCGCCCACCTTCAAAACGCCAAACCAGCGCTTTCTGCACTACGAGGCGCCGGAGCGCAACGCGTCCTGGATTGCGCCGGTCGACGTCCTCGACGAGGACGCGGGCGACTACGCCGTACTGGAGATTCTGAGCCAAACGATCGCGAGCACGGGCAGGGTGGTCGACTATTTCACAGTCAGCGGGCTCACTCTTGTGCAAAATGCCACGGCAGTTGAGCTTCCCAACTTTGAGTCCACCAAGTTCACCACCACCGAAAAGCTCGTCCAGCTTCGTCTCAGAGCAACGGACGGCACCGGTCTCAGCGCGGAGGCCACAGTCAGTGTGGAGATCGTTGACACGAACGACCGCCCTAAGCTATCATCCCGCAATGCAAGCGTGACCAAGTACACAACCGACAACGCCGGGGTCTGCCCAGAAAATGCCAACTGCTTTCCTGGCCAAGCCGTCCTCGAGATCTTCGAGCTGGCCTTTGACGAGGACGTGCAAAGCGACCGACGCCAGGCCGACCTAACCTACACAATCGAGTCTGGGAACGAAGACGGAACCTTCAACCTTACGAACGGGGTGCTTTACGTCGACACGGTGACCACCAAAATCAAGTCCGACGACAGTGTCTTTCACCTGGTCATCTCTGTTACTGACCATGACGCTGCCAACCCGCTAACAAGCATCCCGGCCGACATCTTCATCTTCGTGGTTGCGTTCAACTTCCCGCCAACCATTCAGAACCACCAAGTCGACCTGACGGAGAACGAGGACAGCTTCCTCGAAATCGTCTCGGACATGGTCGGCTTTGATCCGGACGGCACAGCTCTGGTCTACGAGATGGCAGAGGTCTCGCCTTCGACCGCCGCAGCGGCGTTCTTCCTAAACACGACGTCGGGCGCGGTTTCCTTAACGCAACCCATCGACTTTGAAACGATGACGAGCGCTGGCAAGATCTACCTGAGAATTCGAGTCCGCGACAACGGAGGCGAGCTCGGCAACTCGCAGACCGCTGTGGGAACCGTCACGATAACCGTCGCGGACGTGAACGAGCCCCCCACTTTCGCCAAAGACACGTACTCGTACATCGTCGACGAGATGGCCAGCGCTGGCCCGGTCGACGCGTCTGGGCCAACCGCAGCTACCGACCCAGATGCCGCAGACGCCGGCAACCTGGTCTACGACCTGCTGGGCGAGGGCGCAGCTGCCTCGGCTTTTGGAGTGGATAGCGCAACGGGGCAGATCTTTCACAACGGCTCGATCGACTTTGAGAACCCGGGACCCACGTGCGCAATCCAGACCGGGATACACACGTGCTCGTTCACGATCAGAGTTACTGACACGGCAAACCAAACCGACACCGCGCAAGTCACTGTTCGCGTGCGCAACATCAACGAAGCGCCCGCGTTCGCCTCTGTAGTCTGCGCTACGAACCCCAAGGTACTTTGCGACGCGCCGGCAGAGCTCTCCATTGACGAGGACATTTACCAAGGAAGCATCGTCAAGCTGGCAGAGCTCACTGCGACCGACCCAGACAAGCAGTCCGGGCTCAAACTGAGCTTCACCGTGACCCTCTTTAGCTTTGACGACGGCGAGGCGCTCGACGGGGGCCGAACCGTCGTGGACAGCCGCTTCCAGCTCGACTCGGCCGGCAACCTCTTCGTAGTTGGCGCCTTGGACTTTGAGAATCGCTCTTCGTACACCTACCAAGTCACCGTAACTGACCAAGGCGATGGCGAGCAATCCTCGCTCCAGGACACTGTGGCGCTGCGCATAAATATCGTCGACAAGAACGACATCGGGGTCGTTGTCGCCACTACCGCATCCACACCGTGGAGCACGACAGGTGGCGACACCGTCGTGTTGCGGGGCTCCAACTTCGGCCCAACCGCTCACAAAATCGCCACAGAGGGGGCTCTGCCTCCCACCGCTCGTGTTTTCATGATCAAGAAGACAGAGCTAACCACATACGAAGCGGAAGGGTGCGTCGTGGACTCGGACGTTCAGATCTCCTGCTCGAGCTCGCCTGCAGGCGTCGGAAAGGACTTTTTCTTCCAGGTTCAAGTTTCAAACCCGAACGCGACCTCGTTCAACTCCACGCTCGACTTTCTGAACCCGTCGCTCGCAAACAGGTTTCGTGCCCCAGCCATTCAGGCTGTGCAATCTGCAGACGCCCTTCCAACCAAGGGAGGACAGCATTTCCAGATTTTTGGGAGCGACTTTGGGGCCGAGCTGCCCGCCGTGGACAGCACACTGAACTGCACCACATCTCCTGTACCACTCGACATCGTGTGGGTGCTCGACGAGTCCGGCAGCATCAGCTCTCAAAACTATGCAAACATTCTCCAGATGCTCAAAGACACGATTAAAGAGATCGGCATCGGCGCACTACCAAGTGAGAACCGGCACGGAATCGTCGAGTTCGCGTCTGGCACCTTCTTCAGCTCCCCAAGCGCGCACTCGAGACTCGACCTCAACCAGGTGAGCTCTACTTCCGCGTTCGATGCATTTGTCAGCGGGATCACCAAAAACAGCGGCGGCACCATGACCCGCGACGTGATCGAGCACCTTCGCGACTACTACTTTGTCAGCCCCAACAACGCCTTGGACGGGATAAACCGGCACCGAATTGTGGTCATCTTTACCGACGGCATGCCAAGCCAATCCAGCGGGATTATTGAGGCAGTGGACAGCATGGTCTCCTCTGGGGCTATCGACCGATTTATTTACGTTCCCATCGGCAGCAACGTCGCCCTGAGCCTTTTCGATGGAGTCGCTATTTACGACCCGCTCAAGGACAGGATCCAAGCCGACTTCAACGACATTTCTAGCTTTGCGGGGGAGCTGGCAGAGTTTGTCATCACGTGCTCGTTCGTGCCCCGGATCATCGGCGTGACATACCGCTCCCGCCTAGCTCCCACCCGCGAGTACTTTGGCCAACGCTGCAAGGTCGCCCCTGCTCCTGGGGGTAGCCCTGGGCCAGAAGTGATCACCTGCGACAGCGCGATCGGGACTGGGCCGCAGCTTGAGTTTCAAGTCTCCATCCAGGGCCAGACAAATCCGACCTGGTTTACGTCAGGATCGCTCTCGCACGCGGCCCCGACTTTTGTGTCGGCGACGGGGTCCGTGCCCCAAGTTTCGCTAAGCTCTGGCACCATGCTTAATACCAAGGGCGGCGGCACAAACCATCTTTTGGTCATCAAGGGGAGCAATTTTGGGCCCATTGGTGGTCCGCAGGTCGTTTCGGTGTCGTACGGCCCGGCAGAGTCTGTCAAAAAGTATACAGCCCTTAACTGCGCGGTCACTATCGCGCACTCCGAAATCAGGTGCCAGTACGTCCCAGGCGCGGGCGTCGCGCTCCGTGTCGTCGTCAGTATCGACTCGATAGCCTCGCAGGCGAGCACCGACACCGTGGCGTACCAGGGCCCCGTGATCACGGGCATAACGGGGCCGGGGTCTCAAAACGGGCGTACCAAGGGCGGCGATGCCGTTTATCTCGAAGGCAGCAACTTTGGTCCCATCGCAACAAGCCAAGTGCCCAACGTCGTGACGGCAACGTACGGGGGCCCAAATGGGGACAAGTACACGGCCGTCAGGTGCGCCGTTGTGGTGACAGACACCACGATCGAGTGCTTGACCTCGAGCGGCACGGGCCGCTCGCACGGGTGGCGCGTCAGGGTTTCCGATCAGGTGTCTCTCATTTCCTTCGGAGCGAGCGGCAAAGGCACAAGCTATTCGTCGCCCACTCTCATGTACTTTGAGGGACTCAAGGTGAACAATGCAGACACGGAGGGCGGGGAGGTAGTCACGCTCGTCGGGAATGACTTTGGTGACGACAGCGCTCTTGTATCCGCAACGTACGGGCCGACCGGGGTGGAGTACAACACGACCTCATGCCTTTTAAGCCAAGAGTATCTGCACACTCGCATGGACTGCGTCCTCTCTGCTGGTGTCGGCGCCGGTCTTAGGTGGACGGTCTACGTCGACGGCCAAGCCTCTGAGGTGCCAACCACAGCGTACCAGCTTCCGGTTATCACGAGCTTGGAGGGTGCCCCCATCTTCGAGGGTGCGTCGACGGAAGGCGGCCAGGTTTTCCGCATCCACGGCAAGGACTTTGGCCCAGGGTTTGTCCACTCACCGGTCCCGCTGCACTCGTTCACCTACGGGTCTACGACGGGTCTTGAATACAAAGCAACAAGCTGCGTGATCGACCCTCCTTTCACGGTCTCGTCGTCTTGCTGGAAAGGCGCCGAGAACCTGACCAAGGAAACCCACACCCTGTCGGTTACCGGAACGGACGTGGATGAAGTCCAGCGCATCAGGCTGTTTGCTTCGACGCGCGCAGCACAATCGCTCTTCGTCGCCGCTGCGCCAAACAGGACTCTCGACAGGACGGATGCCGTCCAGACGCTGACGATCTCGGACACGATGCACACTCAGGTCGTGTCGATTGCAGCTGCGCCAGGCACGGTATTTGCGCGCAGATCTGACGTCCAGCTCGTCGCGTTTGACGGGGCGAACGCCAGTGCAATTACCGGTGGCTTCAAGTTGCGCCTGGATTCCACAGCGCAGCAAAACTGGCTCGACACTGCAGAGATTGCAGAAACGAGTGAACTGCAAGTCGCGGCAACGGCAGCCCAAGTCCAGGACGCCTTGCGGGTCTTGCCGCAGCTAGCTGCATTCAGCGACGAAATAGTCGTCACGGACGCAAGCACCTCGACACGGCGCGCCTGGCTCGTGACGTTTGCGGCGGCCTACGGCAAGGTGCCCGCGCTGGAGATTGCCGCCAGCTCGGTGACAGGAATCGAGACCGAGGCTGTGAGCACGCAGATCGAGGGAAACAACGGGGGCTTTCAACTCATCTATGATGGCAGCAACAGCTCTTCCTGCATCTCTTTTGACGAGTCGGCAGACCAGGTCGAAGCTGTTCTCGAGTCTCTCGCGGGCATATCCGATGTCTCTGTGACCCGGACCGCGACCAACGCGAGCACAACTTTCACGGTGTTGTTCACAGATCCGGCCGCCCCAAAGCTGATCCAGCTTGCCCAGGGCCAGTGTGAAGCGCTGCACTGTGGTCCATCCAGCGAGTTGGGTTCCGACTGCTCTGCAAGCGTTTCATTGGCCGTTGACCCCACTCCAAGCCTTGCAGGTACGCTAGAGCTCGGGCTTGACACCACATCGTGCGCGCTGTGCGCCGAGCTGCGCGCTGCGTACACGGGCACTGTTGACATTACGTCGGCGTCGGCGGTTCAAGGCGCGCTTGAAGGCCTGGCGAATATTGGCCCAGGTGGAGTGGTCGTTTCGCGGCAGACGGCAGTGGACGAAGCGCAAGTCTCGATTGAGTACGCGATCACGTTCTCCGGGGCTGCTGTTCCCGGCCCTGTGCCGCTGATCTCTGTTCGCAACGTTGGTCTCACGGGGAACCAGCCATCGGTCAACACAGCGTCCGCAGAGGTTGGTCAGGCGTTTGGATTCAAGCTGCGGTACGGACCAGCGTCGTTGGGGCAGGTGACAAGGTGCATGGCCTGGGACGCACCAGCTTCAAGGTGGGAAGCCGCGTTGGGACTCCTCGAGGACGAGAATGGCGATATGGTTCAGGTGAGCGTGACGGCGCTCTCCGCTGAGGTGGCGCCCACTTCTCACGTGAACCACGAGATCGTCTTCTCAAGCCCAACCTCGCCAAGCGCAGTTTCCGTGGAGCCCCACTCGGAGTGTGGTGCCTCTTCTCTATCACCCACCTGCAATGGTGGAGCAGCGTGCACGGCAGGGAATGTCCCGCTTGCCACCGTGAGCAGCTTGGGGGGCACGATGGCGGTTACAGTGAACACGCTCAAGTGCCGGCTGTGCACCGACCGCAATGTGTACACCACCGCACCTGTGGCTCCAAGCATGCCTGGCGCGCTCGCTGCAGCATTGGAGGCTTTGCCAAATGTTGGCGTGGCCGGTGTCCAAGTGAGCGAAGCGCGCACCTATGAAGCGGAGGGTGAGGGCGTGACGTGGCAAGTAACGTTTTCTGGAATCGACATTGAGGGCAACCTCGTCAACGAGACGCTCAGGGTGGACCCGTCAGGGCTCCTCGTGGACGGGCTTGTTTTCACAGAGTACGCCGAGGTCGTGCAGGAGGGCAGCGAGTTCAACACGATCGGCAAGCTGCGCATCTCGACTGCGTTTGGCGAGACCAGCGAATTCGCGGGCTGGACGGCCACCGCGTCGCAGGTCGCCGACCTGCTGACCGCCATTCCAGGCATCATTGAACCAGTGCACGTAGCAAAGTCAACCCCGCCCGGGAGCGCTGGAGGCGTGGCGTTTGACATCACCTTCGCAGGCAACCCAATTGTCGGCTCGGTCACGTTGAGCTCCGAGAGCAACGCTGAGGAACTAGTGCTAGTTTCACCCGCGCATGGGAGCTCGCCACCGCTGAGTCCAGTTGTGGCTTCAACGATGGTCGAGTCGGGAATGGCCTTGACGGGCGGCTCCCTTTCCTTCTCAGTGAGTGGCTCGCTGATCACACTGTCGTACAACGCTTCGGCGGACGAACTCAAGGCGCTCCTCCTCGCGGGGCCCTTCTCCGCGTACTCGCCCGAGCAGGTCAACGTCACGCGAGAGCCGCACCAGCACATACCTGGCAACGAATCGACGTGGACGGGCGGATATGTTTGGGGCATATACACTGACTTTGTCCCGACCGAGATCGTTGGCTCGCCAAACGCGAGTCTCGCTGGGGTCGGCTGTTTGCCAGCGGCAGACGCAACGACATGGGAGCGCGGCACGTCAAGCGCGACTTGCCTTACATCCCCTGGCGTTGGCGCCAACCTGCGCTTTGCGGCCCACATTGCGAACCAAAGGTCGCCGCTCAGCGACGCCATTGTGCTGTCCTACAAGCCCCCAACAATCGAGGCGTTTGGACCGCTGAAAGGCCATACCGCGCAAGTTTTCGAGCTCGCAATTGAGGGGGCCAACTTTGGCGGCGCAGCAGGCATAGACCTTTCCGTCGCACTCTCTGGCGTCACCCTGCAAGTGCTCCAACATACGCACCGCAAAATCAGCGTCCTTGTTCCCGAGGAGCTGCAACGGAACGCCGAGAACCCGCTATCGCTGAGCGTCGGAGGCCAGGAAACGCAGTCAACGTACTCGTTCTTGCGACCGGTGGTGGACGACATCATCGCCGTGAACCCACCCCAACTGCTAAATGAGCAGGACCCACAAGAAATCCTCATCACGGGTCGCAACTTTGGCCTGTACGATCCCAACAATGACGGTGTCTATGTCGGAGGCGAGGCATGTCTCATCACGGAGTGGAAGCACAACTCGATTCTGTGCAATATCACCAAGCACGTGGGAGAGCTTCGGGTTCAGGTGGGGTCGCAGGACTGCGTCGACGGCGATACGGGCCAGGCCGGTTGCTGCCCTTGCGATTTTTCGTACGCTGGGCTGTTGAATTCTCCAGAGGTGACGAGCATCAACCAGTGCAACGAGAACGGCGCGACGGAGGGGTGTTCCACCGCAGGCGGGTACGCCATCACCGTGTTTGGTAAAAACCTGGGGACGTCCATCAGGGGCTGCGTCCAAGTCGGGCCGAGCGCGGCTGTGGTCCCGTGCAACGAACAGGACCCGGCCAAGAGGAAGTACATGTGCGAAATCATTAACTACGCGGCCAGCGAGATCACCTGCCGGGTGCCGCCTGGGGAGGGCATCGTCGAAGTCAATGTCAGGCACGCCTGGATGGTCTCGCAGCAGCCCGCGAAGCGGTTCTTCTACGACCTGCCACTCCTGCACTCGATCGAGCCGGGGAGCGGGCCCACAAGCGCAAACATCTCGGTGACGCTGCGCGGATCCAACTTTGGGGTGTCAGGGCCGCGTGTCACCTTTGACGACACGCACGTGTGCGAGCTTCAGAGCTTTGACCACTCTGAGGCAACGTGCACGTTGCCCGAGGGCCAAGGCCTGGTTCCAGTCACGATGGTGGTGGCCAGCCAGACCGCCACGAACCACCTGATGTTCGACTACTTCATGCCCTCCATTGCAGCCCTCAGCCGCGAGAGTGGGCCAACCATCGGGGGCTTTCCGCTCGAGCTGACCGGCGACAACTTTGGGTTGAACGGGACAGTCGAGATTGACGGAAAGTTGTGCTCTGGCACTTTCTGGTCGCACTCCCGGATCAATTGCATCGTGCCTGCAGGGACGGGCAAGGACCTGGCCGTTGTGGTGATCTCAGGCGGGCGTTCTAGCAATGCAACCTGGTTCAGCTACGACCCTCCTTTTCTTGCTGGCATCGCGCCGAAAACGGGCACAACGCGCGGTGGGGTGGGCTTGACCCTCAACGGAAGCAACTTTGGCTTTCTTGGTGTCGAGGGCGAGGCCCCCGAGGTGTCAATCGGCAACTATTCGTGCGACAACGTCAAGGTAACGACCCCAGAAAAGATCGAGTGCGGCTCGCCAGCGGGGATCGGCGTCGGGCTCGCCGTCAAAGTGACTGTCAAGAACCAAACCTCGTCCGAGACGGTGCTCTTTAGTTTTGACAGGCCGGTGATCTCTTCGTTGAGCCCTTTCCCGGCAAACGCCGTGGGGGGCATGCTCCTGACGCTGAACGGGGACAACTATGGCGACGAGCTCGTGGATCCTGGCGCCCCGGGCCTCCGCGTGCTGGTGTCTGGGCTCGAGTGCAACGCCACGCGGAGCAACCACCGCGAGATTACGTGCCGCTACCCCGAGTTGGTCGTGGGCCGTCACACGGTGGAGCTGTTCGTGGCAGAGCAAAACACGACACTGCCGGAAGCAGACCAGAACAGCCTTTTAGCCGCTTGCCAAGCGGGTTGGTACGGCCAAGTGGGGGAGAACTGCAAGGCGTGTCCGAGCGGCGCGGACTGCCTCGGGTTCGTGAACGGGTGGCACCACGACCCGCACAGCAAGCCGGGCTATGGCTCGCTGAGCCGGTCCGAGTCCAGGAGTGCGAACCGTTTGAT
>BLSG01000034.1:33918-47598 GCA_012862495.1 Thraustochytrium aureum | reverse complement strand
CGCTGCTGCGCTATTGCAGCAACGTCATGCGACGCCCCGAGTTGTCGCCGCACCGCGCGCGCTATGGCAGTGTTGGCGCCTTCCCACGCTTCGAACAGGCTCACCGTGAGCCGCACGCTGCCCAAGAATCCTCGGTGGTCCATCGTTGCGGCGACGGCAACCCTTGCCAGCAGCCGGCCAGTCGCCCGCCTCCGCGTCAGCACCGAATGCGTTTCGTGTCTGGCATGAGCCCTGGCGCCCACTCGCGAGCGATTGTCTGCACCGTGAAAGCGGTGCGTCAGCGCATGCGCACGGAGTCGGCTCATTCTGGTATCAAGTTTCCACTCAAGCCACATGGTGGAGCCAGGGTGAAATCGCGTTTCAGCCAAACAGGACCGACCTCGCAAGCGAGGGGCGTTGCGAGTTGCAAGTTGCAATTCCGACTCTGACGCTGCCAACGCGCCGAGTGGCGGGCACCGGACAGAGGTAGAGTAGGTACGTAGAGTACTCTACGGCCTCGGCTTGGACCAGTTGGCGCATGGGATCGAGGCCCCCCTGAAGAGGCGCAAGCTGCCACGTCGTGCTTGCTCCAAGGCCGCGCGTTGGCTTCCGATTCCTTTCCGACGTGCGTTCGTGAAGCTCCAACAAGGCTGCTCGTTCGACGACACCACGTGCGCGACTGGTGCCGTCGTACGAGCGGCCTTGTCATCGACAACAAACAAATCGTGCAAAAACCATGAACAAAATATTACAACCGTTAAACTATGGACAGGGTGACTTCGTCGCCCACGGCGCCGCCCTCCCCAAACGGGTCCTCAGACATGACCAAGGTGATTCTGTTGACCCAAAACTCCTCCCCCGACTCGCGGTCGACGAAATGCTCCCAATCGCCGTTCTCGCCAACCTGAAACGCCATCGACTTGCGCGCCTCAACCTCGGCACGCCGCTTTTGCATCGCCTCCGGGTCGGCCGCCACAGAGGGCGCACGCTCGATCGACGCGGACTGAACCGGGGAACCGATATCTGCTCCCTCCCCAGCCCCCCCTCGCGAATCTCCGTCAAGGAGCTCCTCCGAGGACGCCGGGTCAGCCAATCCGCGGCGTTTGGCAAACCCCTCGCTGGTCGCCGACGTGGAGGTCTTCGTCGTTTCTCTGAACTGGTGCGATTCGCGAGCCCCGGCCCCGAAACCCTCGTCGGCACCGCTCATAGCCCCGCGAGACATCCGTCGCATGTCGCTCGGGCTCTCGAGAAAAAGGCTGTGGATCTCCTCTTGCGAAAAGCCAAACCAGAGCGACTTTTTGAAGACGATGAAACCCATCGCAACCGCAGAGCACCACAGAATGGAAAAGCAGAGGATGAACGTCTCCACCTCGGCCTCCAGCACGCCCAAGATCTGCAGCAGGAAGATCAGGAAGATCGCAAATGCAATAAAGCACGCCGCGTAGAGGATCCCGCTGGACTCGCCCCCGACGGAAGGCACCCCGCGCGCAACGATTGCCATCGCCACGCTGCCCACTGCGAGGACTGCTGTGTAGACAAACAAGGCGATGTTGAAGCCGTTATTCTTGCACCTGAACCCGTTCTGCGGGTCCGGGTAGGGCGCCGGGCTGCCGACAGTTACGGCCAGGATCACCAAGAAAACCGGAGCCACCATGACTAGCGCGATGTACAGGAACATCTTGCGGTTGTTGATCGAGACGCGGCGCATCGACTGTGTGCTGTTGTAGAGCATGTACGCTCTCCATTCTTTCACCAGCAGCGTCGTCATCGCAAACGTGACCGAGAGATTAAAGAGGACGTCATGGGTAATGCACATCGCGTCGCTAGGAAAGAATGTCCCGTAAACCAGCGGGAAGAGCGATACGCCGGTCATCATTATGCCGGTGCTGAACAGAATCAGGAACAGCTGCTGGGACATGCGCATGATCGGCCGGGCCCGAAAGACGAATACAAACACGCCCCCCACCAAGCCAGCAAGTGAAACAAGGCCGGCCATCACGAACGACACTATTCCAACAGAGCCGAGGAGCGGCGGCGCAATCGTCGGTCGCCCTGTTGGGGCACCTGTCGGGCGAAGAGTCAGCGTAGGCCTCGCCGTCGGCGACCGCGTCGGGCCCGCGGAAGGCGTTCGGGAGGGGCTCCTCGTTGGGCTTGAGGTTGTCGGTGAGCGAGTCGGCGATGCAGTTGACGGCGAGACGGTCGGGGACCTTGTCGGACTGCTCGTTGGTTTGGCTGTCGGGCTGGCCGTTGGCCCTGATGTAGGCGCTGGCGTTGTTGGCGCCTTTGTTGGAGATGTTGTCGGCGTTGGGCTGGGCGCGCGCGTTGGCGAGCGGGTTGGCGAGCGGGTTGGCGAGCGGGTTGGCGTGCTGCTTGGCGGCCTCGTTGGAGAAAGTGTGGGGGCTGCTGTTGGGGACCTCGTCGGTGCTAGTGTCACAATTGTTGGCGAGTCCGTTGGGGCCAGCGTCGCATTGTTGTTATCTTGTGCGACCGCAGTGGCCACGAGAACGCTGCACAGCAGGCTTGCGAGGGTCCTCACGTGCACCATCTCCCGCCTGAGCGCACGCAGGCGGCCTCCACGGGGCTTTCCTTTCTCGCGCTCAGGCGGACGCAGCCGGCTCGCCTTGCTCCTTGAAGAGTCTGGCCAACGCCCGCCTCGCAGCCTGTGGCTGCCTCGATCGTGGCGACTCAGCTCTCGGCTCTCGCCTCGTGTCTGAAAGGTGTTTGTCTTGTGCAGAGGTGCAGGTAGGTAGGTAGGCAGTGGAGTGTCAACTCGTGTAGCGAAAGTTGTGTGCGGTGTGCTTCCACAGAAAGGCGACAGAAACCGAGCGCAACCGAACATCGGAGTCGATGCTGCGCCAAGCGATTGGCACCCTTTCAGTAGAAAAGACCGCTTCCGAGTCAGCCGACAAACGCCTGCCAGTGGCTGGACGGGCAGGTCAGCGACACCTGATGAGCCATCAGTCAACAGGCTCTGACAGTTTCAGCAGCGAACAAGCGAAGAGGCCGAACTCTGCGCAAAACGCAGCTGAGTCTGTCAGGTGACAGAATGCGCCCCGGCGAGGCGCCTTTCTTCCCTTCGTGGTTGGTTGAGGCCACGGATGGCTGGGGCTCCCAGGCATCGTCTGCTCTGGTTTTCTTCTTCTGTTTCGTCAAGGGTGTGCTTGGTGCAACTCTTTCGATCCGCGGACGACCAACGTCAACGGACTTTTTGTCCTAGGTACTAGTAACATCATCAACTTGGAACTCGTGCTGGTCGGGACAGGCTCGTGCTGGTCGGGACAGGTCTAGGGTCTCTTCAGCACGCGGCTTCTGCCAAGACGTCAGGCTGCCCAGTCCCGAGTTGAGTCGCCAAGACGTCAGGCTGGTGGATCTGCAGTAAAACTCGCTCGCTGCTCGACGTTGGTGGCCCGCTCGAGGCAGCGACGAGCGCGCACCGCCTCCCCAGACGAATGGGCCAGCGCAGCGCACCTTGTCCACGCCGCCAGTGCAGCTTGCGCGTAAGAGGCCAGCACGGTAGCGTCCTGGGAGAGCTTTCGCTCAAGTGCCAGCGAAACCACGTCTCCAAGCTCCTCTGCGAGCGACGCGTCTCGCGGCCGGCGCGCCGACATCCTGTCCAAAACATAAGCAAGGCTCGAGACGGCGCCAGCGATGCTCGCCTCACAGCGCGTTGCGATTCGCAGCAGAGCAGCAGCATCTTGATCTAGCTGGTCAACCGCCTCCCCGCAAGCTGTGCCCGTCTGGCGAGCACTGCAGGAGAAGCCATCGCCTGCGCTGCAAAATAAGCCGCGACGCAGACTTCCTTCGTAGGCTCGCCCAGCGTGGTATTTTCCAGACTGAGTACGCTCGAATAGGCCTGCATGGCGGTTGGCACGTCCCCAGCCTCGGCGGCCTGCACCAACGACGCCTGGAACGCAGCGACGGCGTCGGCTCGCCGACCTGCCTTGCTATACACGATCCCATGGTGAAGTTTGACGCTGGCGTCCACGCTGCCAAGCTGCGTGGCTCTCCTCTCGCGCTCAGCCCAGACGCTTTGCAGAGTTGCCAAGGCTTGCCGCGCCGTGAACGTGCAGTCGAGCGCACGCAGAAGAGACTCGTCGGCCGCCGCAGTCTGTCCTTCAACGAGCGCTAGCGCGCCAAAGTGCAGGTCCACGTCGCAATACTCGGGGTCGATCGCTTTTGCTCGCTCCAGAAGCTCGCGCGCCTCATTCAGGCGGCCGGCCCGGAGCTCGATCTGCGCAACTTGAAGATTTGCTTTGGCAGAGCCGGGGCACGTTGCGAGTGTGCTGCGATGGATCGACTCGTCGTTGCGCCAGTCAGGAACACGCCTCCGTAAAAGGGTCCAATAATGGGCAAGCAAGACCCCGAGCGCACCGAGGCGCCAGAGCAGGCCCCGCCTCGCCGGGCGCTCAGTGCGCCGCTCGCAAGCAGGACTCCGCCAAGGCAGCAAGAGCAGACGGCTCACAAGAAGGCAAAACCCAACACTCGGAATGTAAAGCACGCGCTCCGCGACCAGCGTGCCCACCGTAACGAGCAGGTGGGAGG
The DNA here is from genome assembly GCA_012862495.1 of Thraustochytrium aureum. Lineage (NCBI taxonomy): Eukaryota > Bigyra > Thraustochytrida > Thraustochytriidae > Thraustochytrium > Thraustochytrium aureum. Next base: position 43,077 of record BLSG01000034.1, on the reverse strand, counting down.
CAGGCAGAAACGAAAGGACCAGAATCCCTGTGTACACCGCCACACTTAGATCGCGATGAGCAAAAACAGAAAAGCTGGCCACTCCGCTGACCGCGAACAGGCAAGACCACATGAGCAGGATGCCGGGCACGCGCGAATCACTCTGCGGATCTGATGCCATCGCAATGCAGTTGAACGCGTACTCGGCGCACAACCTGGTTGGCACCACAAGCAGCTCGGCGTACTTGAGTAACACAATCTGGATGGAGAGCAACTTGGCCGGGCCTGGCTCAACAAATGCAAGCGGGTTTTCGGCGCGCCGGATCAGCTCGGATCCGGCGAGGTCGAACGCGCCGCCGGCCCCTCCACAGAGGTACCTTCTCAGGGTCAGGACGATCACAGGCGTTGCCGCAGACGCTGCAGCGAAGAAGGCCCGGTGCGCGCAGAGCCGGCGGTCTGCAACGGCCTTGCCGAACTGCACGGCGACGCCGAGCGCCGCAAGCGTCATCCCAGTTTCCTTGCAAAGCGCAGCCGCGGCCTGGGCCGCTTGGAAGAGAGTCCGGGCTCGCCAGGCGGGCTGGGCCTCCGGGGCCCCGGGCGGTGCGAAAGGATCCAAGACAAGCACGCCGGCCAAAAAGAAAATGCAGCAAAGGATCTCGGCGCGTCCGACAACCCCGACGACTGCCTCGACATGGACCGGGTGCAGGGCGAACAAGACGCCGGCGAACGCGCCTTCCAGTGCGGTGCCTCCGAGCAAGCTGACCATCCCGCTAGCAAGGCCGTGCAAGAGCACGTTCGTGCTGTGCATGCGAGACGCGTCGGGCTCGCCGTCAGAAACCCACGCCTCCGCGCGAAACGTCAAGACAGTCAAGGGGCGATAGCTGCGGTGTGAGCTTGGGGACCACATGGGCCGGCCCCAAAAGTCGTTGGACCACAGCGCTGCAACGCTCCCGGGCTCTGGCGCCTCGTCCCCTAAACCCCCATCATCCCAGGACGACGGCTCAAGCCGCCTGCGTCGTGCTTCGAGCGTGGCTTGCGCAGACACGTCGGGGTTGGTTCGAACTGCGAGGTGGTCGTCGAACGCAAACCCGCACTCCCGCGCGCCGCGCCAGTACGCAGCGACTGCGACCGCGAACGAGAGCACGGCGGCGCCAGCCCGGCGCATAGCGCTTGTCCTTCCACCTCCCACGCCGCCCCTGCGCCCGAGCAGCCGAGCCGAGCAGCCGAGCAGCGAAGTACTCGATGCAGTTCAGCTGAGAGAGCTGAGCAGAATGACAGAACAGAACAGAAAAGGAAAAAGAACGGAAAGAACACGATCATTTTGGGCAGGGAATCAGGATGAGCGCCACAGCATCCGCGCTTGCCTTGCGCTCTTGTCGCGTGGCGCGCTTGCCTGTCCGTGTCTTGCTTCTGGCTGTGTCTCGTCGCGGGCTGTGGCTGTTGCCAAGTGGGAGAGCGAACAGCCGACGGCCGCTGCGGGGCTCGGCTAAGCTCCAACAAGATCGAATTGGGCAGGCTGGTCCGAGAACCGCACGTCAGAAGAATGCAACTCGGCTCGCTCTGCGGCAGTGGCAGGACCTTACAGTGTGAGGAGTAGACGCCGGTAGTAAGAGCAAGAGCTCTGCTTCGGGCCCCACGCCTGGTGCTGGCGGAACGTCGGCCCGAGTTTGGTTTTGGCGAAATGTTCAGCGCGGAAAGCGCGCAAGAACGGGCCCGCCGGGAACGTCGCAGAATACCACACGCTTGGCAAGGAGAGCGCTCTTACGCGACTGCTTTGCCAACTGGGTAGCAAGTGCCCTTTGGTCGCGTGCGTGGGCATCAGCTTGAGCTCGCCGTGATGGTTCGATTCGACCGCCACGCGGCTGCGTTCGGCGTGCGCTGCGGGCATCGGCTGCCTGCCTCGGGCAGCACACCTCGCCTCAGAGTTCAGCGCGACCAGCAGTTAGAAAGACGAGCAACCGCAACCCGCACGCATTGCTGCGTCAGCTCCAGACCCGAACGCCTGTCCGCGGCGTACAGGGGGAAATGTGCTTGCGGAACAAACAAACCACCCTTCGCTAAACTGCACCAATCCCGCGCCACGAAGACGTCCAGCCGAGCGCACGCTGCTGTACTTCCAGCATCACCTCGTGCATGGCGTCCGGGAACAGACTCCGCGACAAGCTGCGTAGGGCCATCGGCCCTGGGCACTCTTCCGTGGACTCTGCCACAATGCAGCCGCAAAAAGTTGCGCAGCACGCTGTGTTTCCAACCATGAGTTTGAACGAGCAGTCGAGCATTAACATCAAGGCGATGCAGATCCTCGGTGTGACAGCGACGGTCGACGAGGCGACGCGACGCGTTGTCGTTTCGGATGAACCAAACTTGGACAAACTAGGCCTCGCCCTCAGCTCGCTCCAGCCGAAACCCGACATGAGCATTGCTTCGCCGCTCTACCTCGAACGCGCCAGCGAGGTTTACCATGAAGCAGTGCAGGCCTTTCGCAGCAAGTTTTCTACCGTCTCAGTTGGCGTCTCCGTCGCCGAAATAGTCGAGCAAGCTTGCCGGAACGAGGTCCCCTTCGAGTACTTGGAGCACTTCATCGCCGAGCGAGTTTTGGAAGAGCGCAAGCTTGCGCTCCTTTGCGCATATCTTTAGAGCTGAGCTCTGGCAGGCGAGCTGCGCTAGAGCGAACGAGCACCGGAGGGAGATTGTGAGATTGTATATATGAATCAAATCAAACCGAGATTGGGAATGTACCGCTTTGCTTGGCTTGCTCGGCCCCAGGGTCGACGACGCCCTCACGTAGGGCTGCAAGCCGTCCAGGTCCCACAGAGACCGTGGAACCACGGTGTAAACGCTCGCTGGAGCACTTACGCGCGCACGGCTCGGACTGACATGAGCATGTAAAACGATTCCAGACGCCGGTGGACACTGACTCCCACGCGCAACCACTGCCAAAGGGAAACGACGCGGGGCTCCCGCAAGCGAAGCTGACATTTAGCAATGTTAGCTAACTAAACATGGTCACGACGTCGCGCTGCGAGCCACGGACCATCAAGACCGGAGGCGAGCAGCGCTTGGACAGGAGGTCCAACCAGTGCATGTACTCCTCAGCCTCGAGCGACATTGGCGGGACCGGAAGAGAAACCACAACCAGCAGAGCGTCGTTAGAAAATGTGGTGATGAGCTGGCCGACCTTGTTGTATGTTTCCCGACGCGCCTGGTTTTGCGTGTCGTCCATGCTCGAATATGCTCGGAAAAGCTGTTTCTGCAAACTGCCTCCTCCCGCCTCCGATTTGTGATTGCCAAGCCCGGCTCCGTCATCGAGCGTCACAGTTTGCAGGCCTTCGTCGGAATCCCGCGAACTACGCCGTGCAACGCCCTCGTCCTGGTCGAACGCGGTTAGGGGCACCGCCTTGACTTGAGCCTCAATACGCAGCTTGAAGAGCAGCTTGTTCATGTCCTTCTCTTCACTGCGGGCTTCCTCTTCGGTGGCGCCGATCGCCATCACTCGGAGGGTGCAGCCGATCCACGGGGGAGACTTGGCTTGACGCAGAATGTGGGGCAACACAATCGTGAGGCCGCCGTCGTCCACGAGCCACCAAACGTCAATGCGGCGCTCGCTCTTGCGGTCGTTGTCTGAGCCCAGGCTCGGCATTGCGCCTTGATGGTGGTCGACGTGCTGGGAGGCGGCTATCGCTGCAGAATGGCCGGCACTGGCCCCGTCGCCCGCCTCGGTGACTGAGGACGCGCTTGGCGCATTGTCAAAGTCGACTGTTTCATGCGATGTTGTCGACATAATGCTGTGCAAGCGCTGAGGAGCGTGCTCTGAAGGCGCATAATTGGCGTTCAGGTAAGACCCTTTTGTCGAGCTGAAGCGGTCGCGCGCGGACCCGAAACCAAGGGTTAGGACCCTGTCCATCTCGGTTCTAATCGTCTGCGTCAAATACTCGCTTCTGAGGAGGTCGAGCTCACCGCGTAGGACGACCACGCCGAGGCCAAGGTCGAAGGCGTCGCCAATCACGCCAACGTAGTCCTTCACCGTTGGTGGGGGCGAGTACTGGTCGCCTGCGCCACCGCTCTCGCCAGGGTGGCCGCGCGCGCTGCCTGCGTCGTCGGCTAATGGGCTCGAAGACGGCTCCACGTCAACGGTGTCGCGGTTAACGCGCTGGCCAGCTGGGATGCGCCAGTCGTCAAGGAACCCAAGGACGACCGTGTTGACGCGCATCCGGCGCCCCAGGCCGCTGAGCTGCATCAGAGAGCGGCAACCCGTTCGAAATGACGGGGCGATAACGACGTCGTTGAACGCCTTGATCCCAAAGCGCTGCACGTACGACACAGAGGCCCGCACGTTGCGGGTTCGGAGCAGAGCAGGGTCGCTCAAGTCCCCTGTGAGGACGTCAGCGAAGACTGTCACGCCCCTCGCCTTGCGGAGGCCAGCGACCAAGACTGCTAACGCAGGACGCCGGCGCGGCGGCCCCGAGAGGACGAGGCATTGCGGCCGATAGTTTTTCACGTGCGTAGAGTCTGAGAGCAGTTCGTGCCCCGCAAAAGCCCCCCTGCCCACCACGCTCTCGTCGCCATCGTCCTCATCCGCCCCGCCATCGCCGTCCTCGTAGCCGGAATTGTCGTCAGACTGGTCATCGCTAACGTGGCTGTCGGCGACGCCGACTCTCGGGTCCTCGCGATGTGCACCGCCCAACTCGATCTCGACATGCGTCACGGCTCCAATGGATACTACTCGGATGAGAAGAAAACCAGCAACGCGTTCGTTAGTCCACACCTTGGAGCGCAAGCGCAGTGCATCAAACAGCGCGTCGGTAGCAGGGCGGCAGACCATCACACCAACGCCACGCCGCCGTAGGCAAACAACGAGGCACACGAAAGAATTTAAGAAAAAGCGCGAACAAGCCAAACCACTGCGGAGCGGAAACTTACGGTCCTCAGATGCTGATGAATCTGCCCGGCCCGCGGCGCGAAACGATGGGCGCTGCTTGGCTAGGCTGCGGCGCGCCACTTTTGCCTTGGCCGCAGTGGACGGAGCAGAAGGTGCTGCCTGCTGCTCGAGGAGCAGCGCAGAGCGCAACGCCGTGTGGTACTGAGCGGCTTCCTTATGGGGCCCCCAATTGCTCTGCGCACCGCCTTCACGCGTGTAGACCTCGACATACTTGTACAGCGCAAGCCCGATTGTGAAAGAGATGAAGCCGAAGATGGCGGAAAGGAAGAGCATCACGGACACGCATCCGAGAGCGCCGAGGAAAGCGAGCCACTTGTCAAAGTAGCGGAACGTGGGCCGCCACCCAGGACTCTTGCTCTCCTCAGCAGAGAAACAGGCGTAGTTGACCATGGCGTACGAGGAGAGGAAAAACGTTGTGATGAGAGGAGCCACGGTGTTGATGTCGCCAGCCAAGATGCAAAAACTGGCCAGTACAAACGTGACCGCATAAGCGCGCAGGGGCTCGTCGTTCTCGCCGTAGCCCTTCGCGAGCGGGTCGAGCACGGAGAAAAGACGGTCCTTGGCGAGGGCCTGGAGAATACGCGGCGCCCCGAGGAGCGCGGCCAGGCCTGACGAAAGCGACGCGGCGTAGATCCCAAAGTACACGAGAGACGGCAGAACGGAGCCCTCTGCGATGAGGAGCGAGTCGTGAAACAGGCCCCCGTACGTGCAATCAAAAAGGCCCCGATCGGGCACGTAGACGGCCTTTGTAATTGTGGACCGGTAAAAGCTCGTGCCAAACATGCATACCAGGAAGATGTACACTGCGGCACCGAAAATGATGGCCATAACAGTTCCGATTGGAATGGCGTAGCTCGGATTGGCAAGGTCGCCACTAATGTTGGCCCCGGCGAGGATCCCAGTTACCGCGGGAAAGAAAACCGCAAGTGTGGTGCCCACATTTACAAGCCCATACTCGGCGAGGTTGACCTCTTGTACGCTCGTGATGCAGTCCTTGGCCGAGTTGAGCCCAGTTGCGTTGGCGGGGGAGACGAGGCCGCGATCATAGAGGTACGAAAAACTACCTCCGGGGAACCGCGGCGTCTCTGCACCCAAAAGATCGGGTCCCAGGTTGATCCCGCCCTGCATTGAGACCTGGCCAAACCACGGCGCACCAAGCTGCGGGCCGCGGATAACACCGATCACGAAAAGCAAAAGAGCGACAAAGAGGACGAAAAGCATCACCTTTTCGATCTTGACCACCCAAGACACGCCGACGAGGCAAACCATTTGACAGAAGATGAGCCCGAAGAACGCGATGAGCGTCATGTCCCATGTTTCGTTGATGATCGGGCCATCAACCATGTTTACCACCGTCTCTGCAAACCCGAGCAGGTAAAGGGAGACACTCACTGCCGTGGCGACGTAGAAGAGGATGCCGATACTGGCGCCAAACTCTGGGCCCAATGCTCGACTGATCAAGTAGTAGGCACCTCCTGCCGCGACCTTGCCGTTCGTGCAGATCGCAGACAGGGAAAGCGCTGTGATCAAGGTCAGCCCGGAGCAGAGCATGACGATCAAGATAGCAACGACGATGCCTACATAGGCAACCATCCACCCTAGCCGCAAGAACAGGATCACGCCGAAAAGGTTGGTGAGCACGCGAAACAGAACACCTTCCACCATGCCGAGCTTGCCTCGCGTTAGCTCACTTTCGCTCCCCCGGCGCGCGGCACGACGACGGCGTCTACCGTGGATGCCGCGTCGCAGTCGGCTGATGGCGCCGTTCGAGGTAATCGACTCGCCATAGTCGCCCACGCGCTCCGTCGGCCGTCCCTCATCGCTCCACATCGCCTAGGGTCGTCCTTGACCGTATCGTCCGTGCCCTGGGTCAGGCGACTCTTGTATGACTCGTCTGGCCGCTGTTTGCTGGTCAGCTGGAGGCTGGACTCGCCTCGCCGTTGCGGCGCGACTTGCAATGTCGCTGGCTGGTTGGCAGGCTCGCTGGCAGGCTCGCTGGCTGGCTCGCTGGCTGGCTGGCTGGCTCGCTGGCTCGCTGGTTGACTCGTTGCCGCTTCCTCGGGCGCAACGCGCCGGTTCTCGTGTGGCTTACCCTGCTCGCCGCGCACGCAGTTGGATGCTGCAGGCTGCGCTGGCTGCCCCGCCAAGGACATACTCTAAGTAGCTAGTACCGAGGCAGTTTATTGCAGGAGGAAACTACGAGGATTGTCAAGCACATAAATCGTCAAAGACCGCGACGCTTCTTTGCCTTTCGCTTCGCGAGCAGCGCGCCAGACGTGGGGTTGCCCGCGGCGCCAGAATGGCCTGGTGCGTCTGGCCCCGCGACTTGTCTTGCACCTGCCGAGGTGAGGGCCTCTGCCCCAGCGGTTGACAAACTTGCGTCTCCAGCGTGCGACGAACGGAGGGCCGCAAGACGGACAGCTGCGTCGTGGTTCCGCAAGGTGTGGGCAGAACCCTTGATGCTGAAAAACATCGGCCCCATCTCCGCCAGCCAATGCGGGTCGATGGCTGTGACGGTCCGCATGTACTCTTTGCTCGTCATAACAAGCTCGTGGTACACAACGTAGTCCGGGGTCTCGCCGATCCCACAAATTGCAGAACTGGGGTGCAGGTTCGCAGGGGTCCCATTGAGAAGGTTGACATACTCTGTGATCGACTTGAGCCTGGATGCATGCACAAAGTACGCTGAGCAGACAGCGCGACGAACCAGGTCCCAATTTGCGGTCTGAGAGCGCGTTGCCGATGCGCGACCCTGATCATCAGCATCGCGCACGAGCGTGACAAGCTGCGATCGCACATCGCGGGCCTTGACGAGCGACTTGACGTGAATAAAGTGTTTCGCGCACCACGCAGGCGAAAAGTCGTGCTTGGCGACGAGGTTGTAGACATTGAGCAGTGTGAGGTGGTCAGATTCTGGCACGAAGAATCGCTCTCGAGCTTGGTCGCTCTCCTCGGCACGCTCCCGCGGCCGGTAAAAGACGTCGGGAACACTGAGCATGCTAACAACGGTAAGCATCTCGCTCGCGCAGCCGATGTCTTGTGCAGTGATGAGCATTTTCGCGAGGGGCGGGTCAAGTGGGTACTTTGCCATTGCCTGGCCAAGCGGGGTCAGGTCGCCGCGGTCGTCCAGGGCGCCGAGCACCCAGAGCTGGTACATGGAATTGACGATGTTGTCCTTTGGTGGCGGGTCCATAAAGTCGAACGAGAGCAGGTGGCGCACCCCGAGGGACTTGAGCAAAAGGACGACGTTTCCCAAGTTGGTGCGCTGGATCTCTGGAACCTGGGCCGGCAACATCTCCCTCAAGTACTGATGTTGTGTGTACATGCGCCAGCAAAACCCTTCCGAGGTGCGGCCAGCTCGGCCGGAACGCTGGTTCGCATTGGCCTGACTTACGGGCGTCACGCGAAGCGAGTCCATGCCAACGCGCGGGTTGAAAACCTTGAGTTTGCAGAACCCGGCGTCGATCACATACTTGATGCCATCCACAGTTAGCGAGGTTTCGGCGATGTTGGTGGACACGATGCACTTGCGCTGTCCGTTGCGCGCGCGCTCGAAAATCTTGGCCTGCATGTCTGCAGGAAGCTGCGAGTACATGGGTAGTAGGAGGAGCTCGGGCACTCCATCACCGAGCTCCTCGATTCGCGCCGCTAAGAGCTGGCAGGTTGCGGTGATGTCTTCTTGGCCAGTCATGAATACGAGGATGTCGCCTGGCGGCTGGCTCAGATGCACCTCGAGGGTTTGCTTGACAGCAGCCGCTACATAGTCTGCCACAGCCGCTTTGGCAAAGTATGTCTCTACTTTGTAGGTCCGGCCAGGGATGTGAAATGTCGCCGCGCCCCCGAAAAACTGAGCAAATTTGTCCGCGTCCATCGTGGCCGAGGTGACGATGAGTTTAAAGTCGAGGCGCCGCGCTACTACGCCTTTCAGGATTCCGAAGAGGACGTCAGTGAACAAAGAGCGCTCGTGCGCCTCGTCCATGACCACGCACGAGTACTTGTCGAGGTCTGGGCTGCTCAGAGTCTCCCGCATCAGTACACCGTCGGTCATGTACTTGATCTCGGTGGCCGCTGAGGTACAGTCTTCAAATCGAATCGCATACCCGACGAGGCTCCCAACAGGACAGCCAACCTCTTCGGCGACGCGCTTGGCGACGCTCATCGCGGCCACCCGCCGAGGCTGCGTGCAGGCCACCATCGCAGGCTTGCCTTGTTGCCCCGCTCGCGTGTAACCGTCTTCGCGG
>BLSG01000034.1:15434-26398 GCA_012862495.1 Thraustochytrium aureum | reverse complement strand
CTGACCAGTCTCCAATTTCAACTGACGCAGAGCCCAAAAGAGGGTGTTTCGAGGCAAACCTGGCTCGGTTCGGTAAATGTTCTCACTTCTGAACTCGGGCGGAGCAATCGCGCAGCGCAGACTCGGGCACGCGGGCCAGGGCGCAACAACGAAGTGCGGCGAGCGCTTGTAGCTACCGGAATTACTGCAGCCGTCCGTTGGGCCAGGGCACAAGAGTCCTAGTGGCAGCAGCATCTGCAAGAGCGCTGCCGTCCCGGAGCGGGCGGGGAAACGTGAAAGACTGCAAGGCGCGCACCGCTTGGGGGGGCAGCGCCATGGCGCGCTGGAGGGCTTGCACGTTGCTGGCGTTTGTTGGGGCTCTTGGCCACGCAGCTGTGGTCAATGACGAAAGCACCTGCCAGCGCGTCGGCGCCCCGGCAAAGGGGAAACTACAAGTGGTCGGTTGTGACTGGTACCGCAACGTCCTGGAGAACCGAAACAACTTCAACAGCTCGTGCGAGCCGTCACAGGAGTGGCTTATCGCCAGCGGGCTCATGGGCTCTGAAAACGGCACAGCCTCTGACGACCTGGAGCTCTGCCTGGATGGGCTCGATGTGCCGTGCGCGTACACAGCGGAACAAAAATGCTTAACTGCGCAAAAGGACGGCTCGTGCTACACGCCCCCGCTCGAGCTGCTGCGCGGGTACTTGGAATCTCTTGTTGGGTCCTTCCCGCGTCTCTTCGAGGCAACCGAGACCTTTGCACGGCAGTGCGCAACGACACGCGACAACGTGACTTGCAACGCGCAGCAAGCGTGCGTGTGGAACCCCACCAATCTGTCCAAAACTCGACCCGGGTTCGAGGACGAAGTGCAAACTGTCTCAGTTTTTCAGGAGGTCGCTCCAGAGCCACAATTGCAGTTTGTGGAGCTGCGCGCTACAGAGTTTGACGACCGCATCGTCACGCTGTCGCTCTTGTCTCGCAACGTAGACTCGATTGATTTGGCAGCCTCGAGATTCCGTCTGGTCTACAGTGGCAGAGAAACCGAAGCGATTGCTGTCAACGCAGGTGCCGCCGATATCCGGAACGCGCTCACCAAACTGGGCACCTTGAACAGCGGCTTTAGCGTGTCCGTGACGTCTCGAACAAGCACGAATCGCCCCACTTCGTGGGAGATAAAATTTGATGGCTCGAGCGCGCAAGCTCAAGAGCTTAGTCTCGGGCGTTTTCACATCGAGCACATTTCGGGTGCTCCCAAAGAAGACGAGTGGCCACCGTCGATGAAGTCGATCATGCTTACGCGTCATAGGCACAACCAGCAGCGGGTGACGATATGGAGCAACGCTGAGGTTCGAGCTGGAGAGTTCATCTTGGTATACAAGAGCATGGACCCGCTCACTTCAGCCATCAACGACCGCGAGACTCGTCGCTTGAGTTTCAACGCAACTTCGGACGAAGTGCGAGATGCTCTGCTGGCCCTGATATCCTCGGGCTCGCAAGCTCTTTCTTATGTGGCTGTTACCGTCGCGTCTACCGAGGACCTTGCCGAGGACTTTGCGGAGGACCCCACGGGCACCGGGGTGTCTGACAGTTTCCCGGAAATGGAGGGCTCTGGGGCTATTGATGCGCTGAGCGGGCTGGCCCCTTGGCGCTCGTGGGACATCACGTTTGCTGCCCTGGTCCAAGAGTACGAGCACGGAGAGTTCTTGCTTTTGCCAAAATACAAGGGTGCTCCTGTCGGCCTCGAGTGCAAGGGCTGCGAAGAGTTTGACGTGCCATTCACAACCTTGCGCACCGAAAGCTTGGTGAAGGCGCCCAAAATCCTCGGAACCTTTCAGATGGACATGTGTCGGTTTTCCCGTGCGCTACCAGGTCGCGCTTTCCCGGAGTTCAACAGCACGAGGGTCGAGTTCGACTTGTTGCCCCCCAGCATTGCCCTGCCCATGCGCTCGCAAGACTTTGTAGGGCCTGGGGCGTTTGTCAAGATCGCTGGCAGCGTGTACCAGGTTGTTGCGGTTGACCTCGAAAGTCCCTGGTTGGAACTCGCCACCCCGTTCGGAGCGGTCGTTGTACCGAGCTCGATCCCTGGCGTCTCTGCACATATCTGCGCCCCGCCTGTATGGATTCCGTCCGAATCTGGGCTCAGCGCTCACGCTTCTGGGCCAGATTTTGCCGACTATGTCAGCTTAAAGTACCCCGGTCTGCAACCCAACGTGACGGTGGAGGCACCAGCAAATGCTCTCAACGAAATGACGTGGGTCGTGTCGCTTCACAATCCGGTCAACACGCTTGATCTGTTGAGGTTTTCGGTCCTGGACGAGCTTGGCTGGACGGTGCACGTTGCAGCAATGTCGCCGGGGGTCGCCCCCGTTTCTGGCTCGTTTCGCCTCGCTTTTGCAGGATACATGGGGAACGTGAGCGACTTTGAAGCTCTACCGCTGGCAGGGGGCGTTGCAGACCCAAACGCCAACCTTGCCGGGCAAGTCGTTTTCGACAACCACACCATACAGTTCACCCGGCCAATTCCCTTTGACGCGAGCGCGGAGGAGATGCGGGCGGCGCTGCTCGAGTTAAGCAGCATTGCTCCAAGCGGCGTGTCCGTGTCGCGCTCTGATGTCGTGCGCGAGTTTGCTCTCGTGGAAGGCGACCTCGAGTGGCGCCCCTTGGAACCAGGCACCGAGACCAATGCGAGCGTGGTCACTGTCCTCGCTGGGCGCGCGTGGAGTGTGACATTTTCCGCGAAAGAGATCGCAGGGATGTTTTCCCCAGAGGAGCTCGAGACCCTGACCGCTGACGTGCCGCAACTTGCGGTCGCAGATTCTGCGCTGCTGCAGGGCACGCTCGCCCAGGTCATGGTCGAAACTGTCCTGCAGGGCACCGGCAATCTGACGCAGAGCAACGTGACCGAGTTTGTGCTCGATGAAGCAAGCGACAACTCGCCGTGCGTGGTCAACGAGACCTTCCGCGACAATGTGATTCTGGACGAGCTCGGGATCGACCGAGTCAAGCTGCAGGCTCTCCAAGAGCTCGATGCCAACATGAAGCGTTGCGCCGGCGGTATCGACGCTGGCAAAGTCTGGCACGATGCGGCGCAGTGCCGCCGTGTCAGGTTCTCGCCAGACCGCGATCCCAACAATCGAAACGATTACAATGAGGACGGGACGACTTCCCCGCCGCTTTCGGGCGGCTCCTCTGCCTCGAACAACCAGCTGGGCAGCGGAAGCAAGAGCGCGGACTCCGGTGCGGGATCTCCAACCAGTGGTACGGGCGACGGGTCGGCTGATGAATCCGACGGAGAGGCACCCGTGCAGCCCGAGGATGAGACGTTTTGCGTTTGGCGCGGGGAGGGCAAGTTGCGCGAGGGATTGCCTTCAAATGTGGACCCGGATCAGGTTGTCGCTTTCAATTGGGTCAACGTCTCTTACGGCGGGACGAGCGGGTTTACACGCAACGCAGAGTGCACGGTGCCACTTATATACCAAAGCCAGCAGCTTCTCAAGCTGTATGGCGTCTCGGCCGAGTTTGTGGAGGCTTATTCGGCGCTGAACGAGACAACCCGCCCAATGCTCGACGTGCATGTAAACACCAACGCCTCCGCGCAACTCAGCGTGCTCATAGAGCAGTTCAACCAGTGCTACGAAGACGTGCAAACGTACATCCAGGTTCCCGTGCCAGAACTAATCAAGCTCTGGCAAAGGATCGTCAGCTTTACTTGCTACACTGTCTGCCTTTGGTACGCCGTGGCGTCGATTTTCTTCGCGTATCGTATGCGCAAGCTGCACATCCTGTCGCCAAAGTCAGCGGGGTCTGTGCTTTTGGTTGTTATTGGCGGCGCATGCTTCGGGTTTGTGCTTGGATTTGTGCTTGGTTGCTTTCCTGCTTGGATTCTCGCCAACATTTTTGGCGCAATCCCGCACAATCTCCCGTTCGCATCGGCGCTTTCCCTGGGCATCGCGCAAGGCGTGCTCATCATATATTTTGACATGGGCCGCGCGATAACGACGCAGCCGACCAAGATCGACTAGGCTTGATGGTCCATGGCGCTCCTGGGTTTGCTACGGAGAAGGTTCTATCTGGAGACTGGGCTGCCTTAAGAACGGCACAGCTTTGGGCGCGACAGCAGCAGTAAGCGGCGCGCTAAAAGAGACCCCCGACCGGTCCCGAACTAGCTAGAGGAACCGCAATCTCAACCAAATGTCGGACAACGAAAGATGTCAGCCTGAAACGACCGCGATAAGCTTGCTCACGATCACCCTCAGATCGAAACAGTTGCACCACGCAGCCTCTTGGCGAAACAAAACCCAGCCACCAGAGGCCTCGATCTCGAAGGGGAGGCAGGCTGTTCCGGAGAGCGACACAGTTGGGGTAGAGTAAGGGTAGAGTACTCAGTACTTACCTCGAAGTCGCGGCGGGTCTTGCGCCAGAGAATGCGGCCTTGGTCCAAGAGAACGCGCTACCGGTATGAGCCGCCCTGAAACGGCCTGGGTTGACGCGGCTGGGTTGACGTAGCACAGCCCACACCACTCTCTGCGGACCCACCAGTCTCTGCGTCTCTCCGAGTCCGCGCCCGTGTGCAAGGTGAACTTGAGGCTCGTTGGGTCTGCGTCATTCAGGGCGACGCAAGGAGAGTCGAGGGAGGGCGGGAGGGCTGTGACGGGACAAACGTTGGGCACTGGCAGGTTTGAAATGGTGGGCGACCCTTCGCGCATGCCAACATTGCCAAGGTGATTTGCTGCGCGCAGCGCCGAAAATGGGCGAAAAAAGAGAAAAAAAATCCAAAAACAAAAGTTTAGCGACCTGAGCCGGACTCGAACCGACGCGGGCAGAGCCCAAGAGATTTCTAATCTCTCGCCTTAACCACTCGGCCATCAGGCCAGACATCCCCATCTGGACACTGGAACACAAACCGCAGAATTATACTATCATGAGTGTTTCGGCGCCCTCTGAGGAGGGAAAAAACCGCCACCACCTTGACCTCTGGCACCGCAGCATTTTTGTTTTGTTTTTGATTTCTCGACGTGGAGCAAGCAGCGTGATGCGCGCGGCGACGTTCGACTGCTGCCAAGTGCCATTTTGTTGGTTTGGAACGAAACGGTGCAGTGCGGCAGCGCTGCCCTGGCGTACAGCAGTGCGATTGACTGCTCCAGGGTAGCCCGCGATCGAACCAACCCAGAAAGGACCAGGTTGGAAACGTCGAACGCGGGAGCATGTGGGATGGAGCCCGGAAACCGAGCACCTCGGTGGACTGGACTCGCCTCGTCGTTCTCCAGAGCGGCAGAGTTGCTGGCCTTCGCCGCGACCGCACGCTCGCGGTCGTGCTTGAGCCGGCTGGCGACTGCGTTTCGTATTCGCTGGGCGACGGGCTGGTGCACCGCGAGCTGACACGATATGCGCGACGAGGCAAGATCGGCCGCGCGGTGGCTGAACTTGTGCGCTTCCGAAACACGGTCTGCGAGACACCCTATGTGGTTCCAGAGTTGTTTTCTGCCGACATCGAGCTCGACCGTCGAATCACCACTGTACGCTGGCCAACTTGCGCCAACAGCGTCGAGAAGGGCGAAGACGGGCGGCTCAGCTTGCACTCAATTGAAGGCGCGGCGGTGGTAACGCTATCGTCGGATAAGTCGACCTTTCGTGTGGACACGCTTTGCGCACTGTCTCCACACGAGAAAGATCACCGATACGTCACTCTTGCGCAGGTCTTCTTTTCTGACGAGCCGCCAGAGCTCTACAGTGCGCCGCTCGCAGTTCTTCTCGGCAAGGGCACCGGGGGGCAACTTGCGTACACGAGCAGCTCGCTCCCGCGCACGCCGGTTTGCGAGCCGGCGTGGGAGGCCCGAAAAGATGTGGAAGACGTCCTCCTCGTTTTCTGTGCCTTTGGGGCGTATGGGGTTCCAGGGCGCGACCCCATCGATTACGAATGGACCCCTGAGGCAACATTTCGGCGAAAGAACGGCCGCATCGAGATCAGCATTGCTGCCGACTCCTCCAAGCTGTTGCTTTTGAGTTCTGGGTTCTTTGAGCATTCTGGTCCGAAGATCGGCTCACGCCTTTACGCCCCCGATGGAGTGCCTCGTGTCGTTCAGCGGCCAGACAGTGTGAGTGGATTGGGCGACGCTGCCCTGCCTTCTGCATTGTACGAGCTGGAGCCTGTTGCAAACCATGCGCGGCGGCTGCTCTGGGAGCAACCTTCTCAGTGCGCAGCGCTGGAGCGCAGCAAAGAAAGCCGTTCGCGCAGTCGCCCCGAGCTGCTTGCGGACGGAATTGGTTGCATCAGCGGCAAACTGTGGCGCCCGCTCTGCGTAGCCGAGGAACAGCACGTGGCCGGGATTGGGCGGTTTACTCTACTGTCGAACCGCCAAGTGCACGCCCTCTTCGCGGACCGCACAGTGCTTTTCTCTGACCCTGGTGTTGAGGAGTGCGAAGTCGTGTTTGGCGGGAACGGTTCTGTGCTGAAAGTGACTGCGGCAGAACCGTGTCACGCAGCGTACTACGTCCACCATGCCTTGCGTTTTTTCCAATGGGCGGTCTCGTCCGCGCCAGGGCGGCCGGCTCGTTTCGCCAACGCGCAGGCCAGCCTCCAGCAGCGCGTCGAGAGCACCATCCAGCAGGCGCGCCGTCAGCGCCTGTGCAACGCGATGGCAATCCGCCACATCACCTCGCTCCTCTCTGTGCCCTAGACCCAACGTCCTCGAAGTATCTTGTATGTGCAGAGGAAATGTGTGGTCCTCGAAGGCCGTGCTCCCCTTGGCCTTGTTTTCCATGAAATTCCATCCCGCGCCAACCGTGACGGAGCTGACTCTGCGTTTTGTGAGCGGGACCTGACGCATCGCTCAAGAGCAGAATTCAGACTTCGAACGGAGGGAGCCGCGACTCGGAGGGCAGCGCTCTCCACTGGCCCAGGCTGAAAGGCTGGCAGGGGCATCGGACGCAGCCTCCAAATTTTCAAGTTGGAGGGCTGGACTCGGAGGGCGCGGTCGGATCCTTCCTTCCCGGTCGGTGTCTTCCACACAGCGCGCCGACTCGTGAGCCTCTGGCCGGAGGAGAGAGGGGTGGGGGCGTCGCTTCCGGTGACGATGAGTAGCAGTGAGTACTCTGCTCAGGAGCAACTCGAAGGTATGAGAGAGCAGGTGGAGCAGGTACCTCCTCCTTCTCCACCACTCGCGCAGAGCCGCACGAGAAAGCCGCGAATCGAACAGCCTCTGACTAGAGCCCTTTGCCCGGCTGCGCAGACCGCCCCGAGGAGCGCAGGCCCGCCAGCGCGAGCTAGCGGGAGCTAGCAAAGCGTCGCAGAGCGTCGCAGAGCACCCAGGAGCATCCGCGCGCATCACAGAGCCAGGTGCGGCCGCGAGAGCGAGCAGGAGCCCAACCCAACGCTTCGGTTGATCGAGAAGGGGCTCGTGACCAGTGAGTGAGTGACCACGAGCCGCGCGGCGGCGCGAGCGCATCTGCAGAGATCGGGGGCGTGGCCAGCGCTGCGGTCGCGTAGAGCGGTCGACGATCCAAAGGGATTGAATTCCCCCCGGTTCGCTTTGCAGCCTACTGTCTTGCGTTTGGCAAGACCGTACGCAGCTAGCGCCAACCCTCCCGTCGTGTTCATGTCGACGCGCAGCGCAGGATCCCTGTCGACCTCGCCCTCCTGCAAGACAAGGCGGCCATTGTGTACGAGACGACGTGGCTGCAGGACAGCCCGCCGGACATCGTCGACACGACTCTCTTTTGGGTCCCGTGCGAGCCGGCTGAGCATCCCTACGAGTCGCCCTAGTGCCGTTTGCAGCAGGTCACGCCGTTACCGGCATTTTCCCATCCCCATCCCCATCCCGCACGCACGCACGCACCACAGCACGCACCACAGCACGCACCACAGCACGCACCACAGCACGTAGCCCTCTGAGAGTACCAAATCTGAACTTTCGGAGACGAGCACGGTTGTGCAAATGGGCTCCCATGGTGCTGGCCTCCAAGGCCTTCTCGCCGCCCCGAGCGACGGCGTGGCAGCTGGCTTTGAAGGGCCGGAAAAAATCCTCGAGGTCGATTTTTGCCCGCAGCACACCGGCGGCTCCATGCGAGCGGTCTCGCGCGAGAACTGGGACCGCATCCTCGACTTGGCGCGGTGCCAGATCTTGAGCAAGACTTCGAACGAGTCGTTCGACGCGTATGTGCTGAGTGAGAGCAGCCTTTTTGTGTACGACCAAAAGGTCTTCATCAAGACTTGCGGGACTACAACGCTGCTTCGCTGCCTGCCCCTGCTCCTCGAGTGCGCCCGCGCCGTGGGCGAGCAGCTCGAGTGGCTTTGCTATTCGCGCAAGAACTACCTCTTCCCGGAAGTGCAAGAGTTCCCGCACGGTTCGTTTGCGGACGAGATCAAGTATGCCAGGCAGTGCTCTGGCCCGCACGGGGAGCCGCTCAAGGGCGGAGCCTACGTGCTCGGGGACCTAACTGGCGATCACTGGTACGTCTTTTGCGCCGATTTCGGCGGCCAGGCCGTGGACAACGAGGAGCGAAACCTCAACGTCATGATGTACGGTCTTGACCCAGACGTATGCAAGCAGTTTTACCGCCGGAACGATCTGTCCATCAGGGAGGACGCGCTTCGAGTCACCGACCAAACCGGTATTCGGAAGCTTTGCGAGCCGGACACCGTGATCGACGACTGGATGTTTGAGCCGTGCGGTTACTCGATGAACGGACTCCGCGGGTCCACGTTTTACACAGTGCACGTCACGCCCGAGGAAGCTTTCTCGTACGCCTCGTTCGAGACCAACCTGGAAACTGCCGACTACACGAGCCTCCTGCAGAAAGTGCTTAGCGTCTTCCGCCCGAAGCGCTTCGTGGTGACTCTTTTCGCAGACGAGACGGCGCTCGTCAAGATTCGCCAGTGCCCTACCAAGCTCCACTCACACCGTCTTGGAGAGGAGGGCTCTGCTTTTCGCCGTGAATCCCAATCGACCACCAGCTTTCGTGACGAGTACGCTTGTCGCATGGCCGTCTACGACTCTGTCCTTCCGTGCAGCTGCTGCTGCAAGGATTCTTCGGGCATCGTTGACTGCCCGCAGCGAGGCGGCGAGCCCTGCGTCCACTCGAGTGCTGCTGGCTTGGCTGAGAGGCTCGACACCAACAAGTCGCCCACGCCCTCCGTCGCTTCCTCGGAGGCCTCGTACACGCCTGGCACCGACGACTCGGACTAGGCGACAGTGAATTGGGCGAGGCGGTCTTTATTGCAGAGCATGGCTTGACGCCGGAATGGAAATCAATCGAACCGAATTATTCACTTCTGCTACTGACGTGACATCACAGCGGAGTTGCCGAGGCCTACTCGTTGATTTGATTGAAGATTTGATTGATGGCCTACAGCAGCAGCCTCAAATCGCGCAAGGATTAGAGATCTCTGAACGTCAAGCACCACATTGGCTGCGTGCACGCGCACGCTCGCTGGTTTTGTGGGTTTTTTTTTAAAGGCTTCACGAAACCCCGCTGAGCGACTGCACGAGTGCGCTCGCTCGCTCTGTCGGTGGGGGGGCAGAGATCACTCTACTTACTAGCTAGCTAGTAGCTAGCTAGCTACTAGTAGAGAGAGCTACAGGCCGAACTCAGGAGCAGGGTACATTATGGCCGTTACGGACAGACAGAAACAGCCGAGTTTCGGGCGAACTCGGTGCGACACGTCCAACGGCAGCTCAGCAACCATAGTCCCGTCTACCTGCGCAGTGCGGCCAAGATGACCCAGTGGCCGTCCCTCGAACCGACTCTGAGCCGAGCAAAGGGAGACGTCGTTGAACAAGCAAGCGACCGCGGTTGCCGCGGCAGCGCAAGAAGCAGACACGGAGTGGCCAGCACCAAACAAAAGTGCGCGTGGCCGTGCACGAGCCACCGACTAGATGGTTGATCCTGTCGCAGTTGGTCGCTTCGGGCGTCGCGCAGCTTTGCTCGCCGTCGCCGTCCTGAGCACTGTACAAGCAACTGCCTCTGCTGCTGCTGCAACTGCACGCACGCCGGTCGCAACGAATGACAGCCGCGGGATTGGGTTTGCCTTGGCCGTGAGCGCTCACGGCGCCTGCTGGGTGAACGAGACAGTAATTGAAGGCAGAGGTCTTCCGTTTGACGGGGGCGCGGTCGCTTGCTTGGACGTAGCAAGCGGTGCAGTAACTAGGGTCTTCGCTTCGAGGACATTTGTACAGATTCAATGCAGCGAACGCGTCTGCTGCGCGCTGGACCGCACAGGAGCGGTTTGCTGGGATGCGGCGTCGTACAAGCAGCTCACGGAGTCGCCACGCGAACCCTTGCTGGCGCTCGCAATGGCAGCTAACGTAGCGTGCGGGATTCGCGCAACGGACCAAACGCTCATCTGCTGGGCTCTGGAACCCCACCAGCCCGTAGAGAAGCAGCTTTTGCTCCACCGCTCGTTCCGTGCGCCAGGTGGCGTGCGGTCGTGACCACTGTTGTGTGCTCGCTGCACGACCTCGAGGCACCGGCTCGAGGACCAAGACGGGGATGCCCAACTTGGCGGGCTGAGATGCTGGGGCTCCGACAGCGTTAGGCAGCTGCGCCATTCGTCGAGTGGAGCGCGCGGGGCAGACCTTGTGGCTCTGGTGGGAGCTGGGGGTGCCGATTCACACTCGCGCTATCGAAGAGCGGCGATGCAGTTGTCGGTTGGGGCGAAGACAGCTTTGGGCAAGTCTCCAACACTCCAAAAGGCATCGGCTTTCGTCAGCTTGCCGCAGGAGACTACTTTGGGTGCGGGATCCGGGTGGATTCGGAACGACTCGAGTGCTGGGGCCGGGTGGCAAGCCTTGCACTGGACAGCGGCGAACGCCGTTTTAAAATCGTTGCTGCGGGCTCGCGGCGATTGTGCGCCGTGTCGACTGCAAATCGTCTTTATTGTTGGCCGTGGCGCCGCGAGCTTGACTTTTCTCGCGACACTGCAACGACCTTCTAAATTCTTGACGAGCGTGGTGTGGCTCGAGATCGATTGATTGATTGGTTGA
>BLSG01000034.1:5222-15267 GCA_012862495.1 Thraustochytrium aureum | reverse complement strand
AACAGGGGCGGTTGATTGGTTGATTGATTGATTGATTGATTGATTGGATGAAAAGGCTGTTACTTCGTGCCGTCCATCACAAGAATGAGTTTAATTTGTATGGATAGAACTGCCTCGCTTGGAAAGCGAAAAGTTCAAGCAGCGCAGCGTTGATTTAATCAGAGCCCCAATACTCTTCTTCCGTTCGATTTCCTCGTTGCTTACTTTTTACAGGTCCCCCCCAGAACGAGCCTGTTCATGCAGTCTGTTGCTTGTGTGATCGAGACCAGTCTTCCAGTTCAAGTTCCAGCAAAAGACGTTGATTGCATACTAGCGCGAAAGGCACAGGAAACGGAGTGTCAGCGCGCAATCATCCACCCGAAGGCCATCAAAACGGGCTCGACATGGCTCACTTACCTTCACCGAGTCGCCAACCGGCGGGCAACCTCCGTGCATCGAGGTCCGCTCGAGCGATAGCGAATCTGGCGATGTGTGGTAAAATATCGCAGCCCCTCGAGCGACTGGGGGGACAAATATTCCACGCGAACACTCGGGCATCCCGTCCCGGGTAATGGCTGACGCAGGCCCAAACATGCTCGCGCTTGGATTCGCATAAGGGAAAACGGTCTCGCCGCCTTCAGCGACTTGGTTCAGATACGGGAGCATGGTAACGTGCCTGTTCCGCAATAGCTCGTGCGGAGGGGGCATCTCAGGGAAGTCGTCCTGAACGAGGTCGAGAATCTCTGCAGCGCGCAGCACGCACGCGTTCAAGTCGAGCTCGACATCATCGCTTGCACACAACGCGCTCCGCAGCCAGGAGATGTGGAGATCGACGACATCGAGCGCGCTGAGCGCGCCAGGCGCCACCTTGACAGCTTTCGCTAGTGCCGCGCGAAAATCAGTGTTTTCGGGGCGCGGAAACCACTGCGAGCCTTGGCGCGCAAACAGGCGCGAGGCTCGGGCCAGGATGCTGTGCGTGAGCGAGTCCTCGGTATGCTTGCCATTTGCCCGTTGCAAAGAAAGTCGCCACAGCAGATGGCGCTGTTGTTCGGCCCACTCGCAAAACCCCCTTGGCAGGCGAAGAACTCGCGTTTGCTCTGCCACAACGTCGAGGAGCGACGTTCCATGGAATACGTCATAATGCTCCTTGTACCACTTGCCCGCGGTATAGCGCAACAGCTGCAAGGGCTCCACCATCTCCAAGTCTGCAAGTCGGAGAATTTGCCACGCGAGGCGCCGTAAGGCCCTCGCCGTTGGCTCGTTGTCGTCCAAGTTTCCTGTCTCGCTCGTTCGGTAGTTGGCAAACTTGTCGTCGTCCACGTAGTGTTTCTCCGGAGAGCGAAATAGGGACTTCGATCCCAACTTGATGATCCTTTCTGCTGCTGACTCGCTGAGGATCCCTTCAGCAAGAAGAACGCGGGGCTGTAACGCCACAGTGGTAAGGTTGTGCCCAGCCACAGAGTACTGAAAGCCCACGCGGACGCCCGGCCACACCCACGCCTCCCGCTCAAGCAAGACGTGCAGAACAAAGTCCGACTTGATCACGTCGCTCCAGGAACGCACTGGGCGCCCCGTTGCGCTGTAGAGGCGCTTCGCCTCAAACACGGCTCTCGACGGGCCGCCCTGGAGCCGCATGTGCGCCTCGGTGGCGATCTGGGCAAGTGTTCCAAAGCAGTGTTGCTTGGCGCTGGCGCTGGCGATGGAAAGCATGAGACCTGTGTTCATTCCATTGAGCGCGATGAAAACCGTCTCTGGCCCTTGTGCGGGTTCCAAGACAGAATCACCACGGCTCCACAGCCTGACGCGCGCCCCGATCTGGGCAAGGCCTTCTGCAAGCGAAATCTCTTCCTGGCTGACGAGGGTGACAGCTCGAGAGTCGACACAGTCCACCTCGCCCGAGTCCGAAGCGACAACGGTTGCGCCCAGGTCAAGGGTGGTGTCGCCGTCGTCCCACGGCTTCCAGCTTGCAAGCAGCTCTTCCGGGCTCTCCGCTGGCGCGGTGCAGGCCTCGGTACTCGCCGCGCAGTCCTTTTCTCCGCGGGTCGCGAGCGCCGCAAGCGCGACGAGACTTGCTGCCCAAACCAGTTTTCGCTGCAGCCTCTTCATCGCGCCTGCTTGCTCTTGGCTTGTCTGCCTGCTCTCTCCAGGTCTCTCCAGAGCTCTCTCTACTAAATAGAGCTAGCTCTAGCAAGCCTGCTTCTTGTCTTGTCGGCCTGCTCTCGAGGCTCGCGTGTCCTTCGCTTGTCCTTCGCTTGCCCTTCGCTTGCCCCTCGCTTGCCCCTCGCTGGCCGCTGCAGTCTGCACTGCTCGATTTTGACGCTGTCGTGCAGAGCACGTTCGAGGGCCGATAACTCCGCGCGATGCAGCGCCCTGTGGGGGCCACGCTCAGGGCGGGCAAGCGGCGGCGGCTCGGCCAGCCCACTGCGTTTGGCGACAGCCGAGACGCCTCCAGCGACGAAGACGTGTGGGGATCCTCGGAGCCTTCCACTAGGCGCGCAGTGAACGAACAGCTTCGCGCTGCCAACCAAGCGAACGAGGAGCGCGCCAGAGCAGCTGCGCAGCAGCTCGCTGCGCAAGGCCACGCTGAGATCCTCAACTACGACGAGCACCTCGAGAAACGCAAGGATGATATGTCGCCAGCGGTGGCTCCCGGCGGCCAGCAACCCAGCGCGCAAGTAGCCGAATCGCGGTACATCGGTAGGTTGCTCGAGACAGCAAAGCAAAGAGAGATGCTGCATGAAAGAGCGCGCGAACGCACTTTGCGAAAGGAAATCGAGTCAGAGGAATCGGCCTTGGGCCCGCCCAAGGAAGTCTTTCTCACTTCTGGCTACAAGGCCAAACTGGAAGAGCGGCAAGATTGGGAAGCCGCGGAGCGCCGACAGGATGCACGAGACCAGAGCGCTGATATCCGCAACAGTCAAGGTATCGGCGGATTCTACCGGGGCTTTTTGGGCCTCAAAAGCGATGTCGTGGGTCCCGATGCCGAGCAGACCCCACTTGATGAAAGAGAGCACCTGGGAGCTTCCCAACTCCCCCTTGCATGGGTCCCGGCATGAGCTCGGTTCCAACGTGACAGGGAAAAACTTAATTGGCAAGGAAGACAATGAGCAGCACCCCAGGTCCGGCGCACTGCCGATGGTGGCCCTGCAACTGCAGCGCGAGCCCAAAACGCAGGCGCCGTCGATTGCAAAACGGCATGCTGTGGCTCCGCCTTCTCGCCTGGCTCTTCAGGATATTGCGGACGCTAGGGATCGGGCTCTTTTGCGCATTCGTCAACGTCGGGCGACGAACAGTGGCGAGTCGAACTTTAGAAGGAAGTAAACAACAATCGAACGTGCACAACGGCAGCACACTAAACAAACAGCACAATCCAGCCCGGACTGGCTCTCTCTAGCTAGAGCGAGTTTCCTTGAAGTGTATGCATCGGTCAGGCGAGGATGGCGACTGTGATTCCTTCCTCCAAACGAACGAACAAAAACAGCGACGGGCTGAAGGGATTGGTTTTCGCCCTACTCACTCCGGCAACACACATTGATCAAGAGCGTAGCCATATCTTTGAGCGGCCTCCAATCCCCTCCAGTCACGCCTCTCCTTTCACAGATGCGGGCAACGTCGAAGCCCACGTCCGGACCAGCACTGGTCGGTCGGCCAGAGGGTTATCGCAGCCCCAACGCGCAAAAGGAAGCACGGGATTCGCCGGACCAAACTAGTGCTCGATCCAGCTCTGCGAAACGCCGCGCCGCGGCAGTCCTTGGCCACATATATAAGGCAAGCAGCTTCAACGGGTAGGGGCAAGAAAAGGTGCCATTTTCCAGTCGGTACCCTATCATGAGGAATCGCAAGCCCTCAACATCGTTCCTATTCTCGTCTCTGGAGTCTGGACCAGCACTGCATGACAAACGTGATTCGCACACCCAGGAGCCCAGGAGCCAGCGCCCCAAACATCTTGATGGAGCCTCTACTCAGGGTCGCTTCTGGGGGAACCGTGGTCGCATGAGGGGCTTGTTGCCTTCAATCCCACTGTTGACTATTTGCCAGCACAGTGGGAAAAGGACAGAGCACTGGCAATCCGAGTTCGTTGATGAGGAGTAGATTGTCTCCCTCGGGTAGTCTTTGCTGTTCACGGGTGCGCAACCCGCTGTCGAGGTGACCTGTGCAACCTGGCAGCCCATTGCTTTGCCAACTAGGCGGGGATCATTCTTGCTCGTGCAATAGGTGCACTGAAGAACATTTGGAATCGATAGGTCTTCGCAATGCTTGTTGCTCATGCGCCCAGTCCCAGGTTGGTGGCAAGGATTTCGATAACAACCCTGGCCAGCGACGCGCTGCTTGGATCCCTTTGACCGAAAGTGCGCGTTCACATTCGGAATGTGCTCTTCGTTGAACCAGACACACGTCCCCGCGGTTGCTTGGAGCGTACAGTCGCCGGTGTTCAGCTGGTTGCAAGAGTTCGCGATGCACTTTCCGGACTTGCTACCAACAAGAACACAGAAGGCGTCGAGGACCTCTTTGGGCTGGTTTGCGTATTTGTCACGGCTGTCCCTCGAGCCACAGGCACCAGGATCGTTGTCGTACACTGCACAGTACTGGTCCATCTCCACAATTGCTTTGCGAAACTTTTCAGCATGTCGATCCTCCCACCATGTGTCAAGGATGCCGTGGCAAACGTTGGTTGGTAGTTCAGGACGGCCTTGAACCGGTGGGGTTGGCCGGTTGGCGCGGCGCTTGCGCCGCCGGCGTGATTTGAGATTTCGTGCGAACTCTGTGTTCGCGTCGCCAGCCGCTCGAGACCCAATGACGCTGCCAGGTATCTCATGTTGAGCAAGAACTACATCGGATGAGGTGTCGACTGCGAGGGTTTGCGTCGCGTAGATGGCGAAAAGGCCAAGGATTGCGCCTGCGACGCGCATGTCTTTCTTGTTTCACCTTTTTCACCCGCCTCGCCTGTCCAATTCTCGATTCACAGGTTGGGCCGTGCTTTGCTTTCCAGAACAGATCCAATGCTCTGTTTGGGTTCTGGATGGTTCACATGCGTCCGCTGCCGCTCTCTAGCTAGCTAGCTCTAGCTAGAGCTCGAGAGAGCGCTCTCTCTAGTAGAGCTAGCTAGCCTCTAGAGAGCTAGACAATTCACTTGCATGGGGAGAACAGCACTCGAAAACGCAGATGCCTTGGACGACAGGTGTCCCGCCGGGCCTTGATGCTACAGGGCGCAGATAATCTCTGTATACACGGCGACGAAGGTCAACACTCTTCGGTCAGTCCTCGATTTTAATTAAGCAGCAACGCTGTCCAACGAATCTCTTCTCCGCAGGCCAACGCATTGTCTATTGATCCTTTGGCGGAGCCGTCGCTGAGAGAATGGGTGGGTAGCAGGTAAGGTTTGATTTTTATTGACCTGTGCTCTCTGGTATCTGAAGGCAAGGCTTCTTGAAGCGCAACTACTATCTCCAACGCGCCTCTGCCGCGCGCGTGCAGCTGTTTGGTTTCGTAGCTGCTCGATGATTTGGAAAATGAGACAAACAGGAGTCACATGACCCCAAATGACCCTCCTCTGACGAGCCGAGTTCATAGTGAAATGGAGTGTAGCCTGCCGGCTCTATTTGGGCGCGGGCGAGGTTTGGGTAGACAGGTAGGTTAGTTGTAACTCGAGTTTCACAAGCTGTCTTTCTTCCCACGCGCTCAACGGAAACAAACCAGCACACAAGGCTTGCATGCTCGAATCGAAATGGCAAGCTGCATCGGGGCCGTCGCCGGCGGGCGCGTGATGCCGCAAAACGAAAAACAATCGTGGTGCCATGGATCGATTGGTCCCTCGGGCCTCAGGGACAGACAAGCAAGGGCTGGCTGTCTGTCTCTGTGTACAATACACGTCGAGCACATGCCCACCTTGGTAGGCTACACTGGTGACCACCATTATCATCCATCCACCCATCCACCCATAATAATGCCAAGGTAGGAAGGAAGGAAGGAGTCGAGTACTCTACAGACAGGCAGGCAGGCACCTATCTATGGTGACGGGGACAAGGTGTATGAATGAATCGACGAGTGATCAGAATTCAGTTCAGATGCGAGTGTTGTTTTTCCTGCCAGGGCAGGATGAGCGTGTCATGTCAGTCAACAGTGAGTGACTCACTCTGCACGCCAAGTCGAAACGGACAAAAGAGCCGTTAGGAGGAGACACACCTCTTGGTAGCCTACAAGCTCGCTACCTTTGTCAGGTAGTCTACGTGCGGTTTTGAAGCGCTCACAGACCAGATTGCAACCAAAACGGACAGGGATTCTCGATCTGTTGAGATCTAGCCAACGAAAAAACACGACCGAGCGAACGAATGGACGAGGAAAAGCGTTTGGTGGATTCATGAATTATTGGTCTTGCTCGTAAGTCGTCGAGTTTGGCAATTATTGGCATGTCGCACGGCCTTTTCCTGTGTCCTCTACGTCGGAAGGCCCCAACCAAGTCCACAAGCACTCCAAGGACAACCTCATACAGCCGGATGCTCAAGTCGCTCGCTAGTAAGGGGCAGCTGAACCAGTTGAAGCAATTGAACAATTGCAACGTTTGCGCATAGTTTGCGCTGAGCTACCGGTATGTGTACTCTACCTTGTGTTCAGCCGGCGGTTTTGAATGTCCCACTGGGGTCCCGGGAAGGCCAACCAAATCCTCACCTCCTGCTTGCTGAACAGCGCACGTCTGGAAGAGTACTCTAGCTCTCTAGAGCTAGAGTACTACTCTAGCTAGTCGTAGTAGGCCTGCCTACCTCTCTGCCCAGGGTGGGCTGGATGGGTGGGGTAGGGTGGGTTGCTGCATAAACCAGATCCCCAAGGTACTCTACCTACTCTCTCGTTTTTTTAAAATCGGCATTGCTCGGCATGACACTTTCTGGCTGATCTGGCTGGATCCATCGGTGGCCACCACAGCAAAGAAGTCAGATTTGGGTTTCTTCAAGAGCTAGCTACACTAGTAGCTTCCTTCCTGCGGCGATGGCCTCAACAGGCCGTCGTCGCCTTCGTCGCCTGCAGCTCAACGGTGGCACAGCTCTCGACGCCTGCAAGAAGCAGGGGGAGATCAAGAAACCGCCCGATGAAGACGATTCGCGTCTGGCGCACTTCAAAGTCTCCCTGTCCCCATAGCTGTTTGGCAGGCTCAACCTCAAACGTCTCGTGAACCCCTTGAAGAATGTGCACTGCACTTTGCCCAGCTACGTTCACGCAGCCTTTCACGCGGAAAATCTCCATGGCTGGATGAAGTTCAGCGGCCAGCGCCTCTGATGAATGTGAAACAGAAGATTCCGCTCCATGCTCGGCAGGAGCTGAGCGCTCCCAGAGCAACTGCCCCATCCAGCGCTCAAACTTGAGCTTGTCGATGTGCTCGTGCGTCCGCACCACGACCGAGTGGACCGTCGGGTCATGTCGCGGCAAGCTAGCCGTGTCAACCGACTCGTCGTGGGCTCCAGCTTTGATGCTGTCGCACGCTCCCCCGTCGCAGAGATCATGAGCTTCGTGTGGGTGACACAGGGTGCCATGTGCGACTGCCTCTGCTGTGGTGGCAGCGCGGGGCGCCGGTCCCATGGCAGCCTCGAGCGCCAGGAGCTGTTTTTGTAGGGCCGAGGGTGACGTGTTCTCTACAAACTCGTAGCCACGAACGTTGAGGACCTGGTCCAAATCAACCTTGGAAAACTCCGATGTGAGAATCGTCGCGAACGGGTTGATGCGTTTGACCCGATCCCGGATCTCGGCGGCTCGACTAGTGTCAACCAGGTCGGCTTTGTTGAGCAGGACGCGATCGGCATACGCGATCTGACGCTGTGCCTCGTTCACAAAGCTTGCGGCTTCGGGCATGCCCGTGGCTGAGGGTGGTGAGCCCAAGCCCAAGCCATGCTCTTGCTTTCTGGGGTCGTCGAGGTGCTTGGCAAGGTTTTTCATATCAACAACCGTAACCACGCCGTCCAGGTAGATTCTGCTTTCGAGCTGTTGGTCGAGCCAAAATACGCCCACCAGCGGCCCAGGGTCAGCCACGCCTGTTGTCTCGATCATGATATAGTCGAACTTGTCGCTCTTCTCTAGGAGGCCTTCTAGAGTGACGACGAGGTCGTCACGCACCGAGCAGCAGATACACCCGTTACTCAGCTCGATGAAGAGGTCGTCCAGGTCGACCTGGTCTCCTGCGTCGTCTCGCGCGATGAGGCGCTCGATTCCCTTCTCGTTGCCAAACTCATTTTCGATCACAGCGATGCGCTTCCCGTGTTCGGCTGTGAGAATATAGTTGAGCAGCGTGCTCTTGCCGGCACCAAGGAAGCCCGTCACGATCGTCACGGGGACGCGCTTGGGCACAGGTGCGTCGCCACCACGCGCCTCCATCGTGGGCGAGTCTGGGGATCTATCTCCTCTGCCTGGAACCTCCGCCAAAGCCTGGATGGCCGGGCGCTGCCGGTCAGCCAAGGACTGATCCAAGCGTCAACGGAGCGGAGTCACTCTTGCCCTGCTGCAGAGTGATTTGTGTCTGCCTGGCTGCCAGTGTTTCGATGTTCTTTCTCATCAATGTCGACCAGAGAAGGTTCCTTGTTCCGTCTGTCACGCCAACCTCCTCTCTCGTGGACAGACACCGCGAGTGATTCTTCTCGAGGCAGTCATTGCCCGTCTTGCGCCTGTTTGAACGCGTACTCGAGCATCATCTCGTCACAGACTGACCTCTACACATTGACGTGCACATTGGCGTGAATCCTGATGCTTTCGTGAATTCGAGGAAGATCCGACGCAACCCCAGGTTTTGGACCAGAGAGCCACATCAGGCCGGGCTCAAGTGGACGGAAGTCGGCTCACAATGTACAGAGCAACGAAGAGAGGTTGTGACGATTGAGACCAACGTGTCGTTCGATCGGTTTTCCACGAGGGTGCTCGTGCTTGTCGCGTCCTCAGACGGATTTGGTTCGTTTCTCTAGGTGCTCTCCACAGTCGAGATCGTCCCCAGTTTCTGCAATGGCCTCGCAGCGAGCAAGTGTGCGATCAAGCTCCATCAGAAGCCCTCGCCTCTCCACAATCCTGTAGGAGGAGGAGCCTTGCTGGTCGACACTTGTTGGCCTCAGCGAACGTTGGCGCTCGGCTCTCGCGCCATCTTGCTCATGCTCTGCGAACGCGCTGATCTTGGCTCGAGGTAGTTCAGTATTGCATCCGCGGCACGAGGCCACCGCAAGCGCCGCGACACAAACTGACTCATCGTGCTGCGCCACCATTTGGAGCGTCCCGTACCGTCTGCGTCGGGCGAGTCGCGTGAGGCGCACGAGTTTGTTCAGCCGGTGCTGGGCGCCGTCATTGTCTCTTGAGAGCTGGTCAAGCTCTGGGTCGTCCAAGTGCAGATCCCGCCTCGTCCATACTATTTGATTCAAACCCAAACGAGCCTGCTGGTCCTGGTCTGCCTGTGCGGCGACAGCTTCCAACTTGGTGCAAGCTCTTTCCAATTCGCGAAACAGACCAAGTTGCGCGCGTTCAAGTCGCTCCCTGGACCGTGGGTCGGCCTCGGAGCGCGCGGCAAGGCCCAGACCCTCCAGCGTTTCGAGCGCTCGCTGCGCCATTGGTCCTGTGGAGCTTGCTTGAGCTTTGCTTTTGGGATCAAGAAATCCCTCGTCAGCGAGGTTGACAGTTACTACAACCGATAAACAAAGCTCACGTCACGAGGACGGTTAACGTTACCCAGCTCTTCCCTTTCACCTCAGGACGGCCGAGCAAGCTGATTCGCAGAGCCTGAGGGAGACCTTCTGCCCTTCGTGATCGAGGCAACTGGTGGCTGGGCCACCCAGGCATTGTCTGTTTAGACTAACGGACGATTCGTGTCGTCGCTTTGCCAGCTTCGATGTCAGTTCGATTCCTACGGGACCGGGCCGGAGGCTCTTTACCACGCGGCTTCTGTTATGGCAGAGATCTCCCGTCACAGGCTGCCGAAGGAGGCAGCCTCTCGAGCCGCCAAGTCTTTTCCGCAGTCAACAACCCACGAACACCTTGGATCATCTTTAGCATCTTCTCCGTAGGTACTGTAGGGAACGCAGCAACACCATGGATCATCAAGGCTTTC
>BLSG01000029.1:144036-155452 GCA_012862495.1 Thraustochytrium aureum | reverse complement strand
TCCGTGCCGCGCCTCAGCCTTCAACCCGTCCTACTTGTTCGTGACCGGCATCATTTTCAATCGCAGACTTGCGGCGCTGGAGAAAGCCTCGCACTGCAGACTGCATGATGATGATGTCGTTTGCTTCAGCAGCGAAAACTGTGACAAGGTCGCGGCTTGTGCCCATCCGCTGAAACATTTGGCTTTGACGTTTCGTTTTTTGCCGCTTCAGTTTTGTCGACGCCACATGGTTGTCTGGGACCTTCGTGTCCGGCATCGCCGCTGCCGTCAGCTCAGTCAGCACGTCGTTGAACGCAACAGAGCCGCAGATAGATGGCACCATGATGGAGCGAACAAGTTGGTTTGCCAGCTTGCGCCTGGGACGCCCCTTTGCGTAGCGCTCTGGCATTCCCTTCACCCCAAGCGGATACGGAACATTCTGTACCAGCTTTGGAAGCGCGTCTGCTGGAATGAACATCGATCCCTTTGGATCGAGCTTGCTCCAAGCAGCCTTGAAGTCGCTGACATGGTGAGGCGTCACGGCGCTTTGGAACGTTGCTGCATTGTCGGCAAACTGGTCGAGGATGATGGCAGTAATCAGACAGAGCATAATGTATGCTGAGACGAGTGAGTAGCTTGAAAAGAAGACTGGGGGGAGGATTTTGTAGCCGCAGTTCTCCTCGGGGTCGCAGTACGGGGGCTGGATCATGCAGTCGTACATCATTCCGGTGAAGCTCTCCCCTGTGGAAATGCGGAATAAAACAGCAGCGGATGACCCGAGCGTCATAAAGTTGGCGTCGTCGTTCAGCACCTCGCCGTGCTTGATGTGAGAGAACAAATTCATCCCCAGAATACTGTAGACCAGCGTCAGCAAACAATAAAGACTGACGACGTTTAGGATTGACGGAATCGAGAACACAATCGTCTGGAAGATAACAAAAAGCGCAGGCGACGTGCGCAACAAGCGGAAGATCCGCGCCACCCGAAAAACGCGCAGCAACGACGCAATCGGCCCCAAGCCGCCAATGTACCCAGCCCAACCAAGGACCACGAGAGAGATATCAAAGATATTCCAGCCGGCCCCAAAGTACTGCCTGGGGCCCAGTCCGAATAACTTGACAGCAGCTTCCAGGGTAAAGACCACCGAGAATACTTCGTTCAAGGTCCTGCTGACTTGCTGGGCAAGTGCCGAGGTGTCGTCGCCACCGAGCATCATCACGAACGTGTTGAGGAGTATTGCCGACATAATGAAGATCTCAAACCGCTTCGAAGTCACCAAGTCGAACGCCGAACGCCGGAGCGGGTTCGTCGGGGGCTCAATGCGCTTGGTCGGCGACTCTCTGATCGTGCGCTTCATCATCTCCACCCAAGCCCTCTGTTCTACGGTCAGGAGACCGCCGTCCTGCTCGGCTTTCATCTGGTTAAAGTTGTCGATGATAACGCCAACGAGAACATTGACCATCAGGAAGGAACAGACCAAGATGACGAAAATAAACCACCATGCCACGCTTGTGTTCTCGCGGTGCGGCCACTCAAGCATCGGCTTGTCCGGGCCGCTTATGTCCAGGGTGGTGTACAAGATGTAGGGCCACATTTCTCCGGTGATGACCTCCAACACAACGAGGAGCGATTGCCCAACGTTGTCAAAGTTGAACGAGTGTGGGATCCCGCCGTTTGGGGCCCACAGACGCGGAAACCCGACCAGGCCGTCTGGGCCTGCGACGCCAAAGCCAGACCCATCCAGGCAAGATTGGCACCCAGCAGTCCCGTTTGCGAGGCAGGTCTCGATGAGCGCGTCGGTCGGAAGGACCCAGCACGAATCCAAGCGCGGAAACCAGACCAGCGGCTGGTGGCCTTCCGGCACCTTGTTGCCAGCGTAGCCGACACAGTCCGTCATCGTAGGTCCCTTGACGTCAGGATCATTGCACGAGTTGAGACCGCCACTGAAATTTTGCACGCCTATGATGGCGAAAACGAGCATGAAGAGAATCAAGACGATCATCACGTTTGCGATCGCTGGGATCGCCGCAATGATCGAGCTGACAACGACCCGCATCCCAGGGCTCCTGCTGATAACGCGGAGGGGGCGCAACGCGCGCAGCAGCCGGAGCGACTTGAGTGCCTTGATCCCTCCACCATCGAGGAGAAGACTCAAGATCGAGACGACCACAATCACAAAGTCGAGCACGTTCCAACCACTTCGCAAGTACGAGTGCGAATGACCGACAAACCCAAGGGCAAAGCACTTTAGCGCTAGCTCGATGATGAACAGAACGTTGAGTATGATGTCCCCGACGTACAGAATGTTCCAAAACGTGGCGCACTCGGAGCCGGCCGGCTTGCACGTTTTCTCGACCCAGGGTTCCTCGATGGCAAGAAAAACGGTGCTGATTCCGATGAGAGCGAGGATAAAGTTGTCGAACGAAGCGCTGCTGACAAGCTTGAACGCAGCTTGGCGCAGGGGCATTTCTGGAGGGAAGAGAAAGAAGGCCTTGGCCGTCAGATTCATCGTCACCTTGTTGGGGTTGTTGATGACCACCTCCTGCTGATCGCCATGGTCCTGCTGGCGGAATTTGGGAGGCGCGGAGATGCCCTGTCGAGCGAATCCCGGTCTCACTCCTTGCTGGGACGAAACGCCAATGGTCTCTGGCGCGTTGGTGCCTGTCTGGGCAACGCTTTGGTCGGCGGGCAAGGGCGCCACAGCGGCCCCGGTGCCATTATTGGCGTTTCGTGCGACCGTGTTCGGAGCTTTCTTGGGCTCGTCGTCTTCATCGGCGATTTCGAAACGCGCCAGGAGGACGACGAGGAACAAGTTGAGTATCATGTAGGTGCCGATGAGGTAGAGGCTGATAAAGTAGACCCAGGAAAGCTCGCCGTGGACCGTTTTGCTGGCATACAGGACCTCGTTCCACACTTCGCTTGTGAGGGTCTGGAAGATTGTCGCAAAGCCCCACCAGAACGTGTCAAAGTTCGGCCGCGGCGCCTCCACCCGGCACGCCTCGTAGTCGGTTGGGTCCTCGCAAAAGTACGTCGGTTTCCAGCGCCCCCCGAAAAGCTGCATCCCCAGGAGCGTGAAGATAAAGAGGACGATAACCAACAGAATCGCCGCGTTGGCCACGTCGAGAATTGACAGAAAAATTGTCCGGAGCAGCTTGCGCAAGTTTTTCCATGACCGTGCGAGCTTGAACACGCGCAGCAGCCGGAAGCTGCGGAGTGCGCCGAGTCCGCTTCCCCCCTCATCGCCTGAACCAGGGAGGAGCTCTGCAATGCTGATGGCCACAATGGTAAAGTCAAACACGTTCAGCGGATCGCGCATATACTGCCGCAACCCAAGACCAACCACCTTGAGGACCAACTCCGTTGCGAAAGCCAGCGTAAAGATGACGTTGGTGGCGGCTAGAAACGCGACCATATCGTCCGACATACCGTGCGACTCCATGGCAAGCGTAATCGTGTTGAGCACAATCAAAACAATCACAAACCCAACGAAAGCTGAGCCGTTGACAAAGCGAAAGATTGCGCGCACAGGAGCAGGGCCCCATGGCGTGAGCTCCGCGGCCTCGGTGATCAGTGGAGCTGCCTCTTGAGCGCTACTGCTTTGCGTCTGGTCGCTGGTGCCTAGGATCGTCTCGGCATCGGATTCGCCGGCCTCGAGCTTTTCGGCAGCGTTGCGCAAGCGCTCTTTCTCCGCCTCTGCCGCTGTATCGTATGCCTCACTAATTACAGTTAGCGTTAGCTCAAGCACCAAAAACGTGCAGGACAGGGTCATGGCAAAGAAGTAGAGAAACACGAATGTCGGGTGCCCAAACGTCGCCTGTATGCCATTGATGATGTCGATCCAGCCCATTGTGAGAATCGTGAGCCATGCGTAGCCGATATGGTCGAAACTCGCGAATCCATCTCCGATCTGGTTCTCTCCCATGTCCAAACAGAACGAAATGACCTTGACGGAAGGGCTCGACAGGTTGTAAAACTGGGTGAACGTGCCTGCCTCGGAGTCAATCTTAATTCCGTCCCACAGTTCGCTGTCGTTTTCGGAATGTACGTCTCGGGCGTGCGCTGCTTGAGCCAGCAGCGCTTTGGGGAGCGAGACCGTCTGCTGTTCACGTGCGTCCGAAGGTGCCGAAAGATTAAAGAAAGGGTTTTCGAGAATCGATGCCCCGCGCATCGCGCAACTGCCGCCGCTCAGCTCGAGACAGTTTTCTGTCGTTCGCGTCCACGCAGACCACTTGAACGCACCGTTTTCGACGTCATGGTTGCAAGGGAGAGCGCAAGGCGTTTCGTCCGACTCGAGGATTGACATCATGGACAATGCCTCCACGGCACCGTACTTTGCATGCTCAAAGTCGCCTTGGGCGGTTGGATCGACGTAGTGGCAGCGGCCGCGAAGCGTCCCCGAAAAGAGCTGGACGCCGACGATTCCAAACACGGTATACAAGAACGATGCGAACATCAGAACGTGCACCATGTTCTTGATGCAGGTGATGATTGCGCTCACGACGAGGCGCATGCCAGGGATCGAAGAGAGGGTGCGGAGAGGGCGCAGCACGCGGAACGTCCGGAGCACAGAGAGGTTGACAATGCTTGGAAGGAAGGAGAGCCATCCGACGCAGACCACGACAAAGTCAAGTACGTTCCAGCTGTCTCGAAGGTAGGCGCCCTTCCCAAGGATCAAACCAAACGCGATTACTTTGATTGTCATCTCGATGGAGAACATGATGGTGAAGAACAACTCTGCGCTGTCCTGAACTTGGCGCAGTTGCGCTGAGGCGCACAGATTGTAAGGATCGTCTTCCAACGAATCGGCGTCGATGCAACAGCGCTTTTCGAGGTCATCTAGCGTTGTGCTGGCGAGGAGCTTGTTGTCGGAATCGCAGATATACAGACTGTCCTTTGGAGAAGCTTTGAACCACTGCTCGTCAGCGAGCTGCGCAGACGAGCAGCACGTTGGAAATGGCTCGACCAGCCCCAGAAATACGCAGTTCGCGATGATCAAGAGCAGGACGCATTTCGAAAAGACTGGCGAGTCCATCAAGCGTAAACAGAGGATGCGAATCGAGCTGTCCTTGGAAAAAAGCCCCAGTGACTTGCCCACGAGGTGTCTTCGCCTCGCCTTGCCCGCTTTGACTTCGACCGCAGACGATGAGGACCCATTGCTGTCGTCGGAAGGGAAACCGGGTTTTGACATTCCTCCACCGGGGCTCTGCACCGCGATACCGTCGCCGAGGCACTCGCCGCCACACCGCCAGTGCTCGCTCGCTTGCTCCGACCGTCGTTCTCGCCGACGCTTTTGGGGTCTTGGCCTGCTTTGGCGCGCTCGTGCAATGTCCGCTGGCTTTCTGGTGCCTTGACACGCCAAGCAGCTGGCTTGGCCGCGAAACTGCACCAACCGAATGCCGCCTGGCCGTTGCTTGCCCTCGAGGCGATGGACATTCGCTGTGAGGGCCGGATGCTCGCCAAGCCGAATTCTTGAGGCGCTCGGGATTGATGGCGCAGTATTCTAGGGTACTCTCAATCAAGAGCTCTGGCGAGAGCTAGAGTAGGCCAAACAAATCAGTAGGCCAAACAGTCCATTCTCGTCCTCAGCCTTCAGCCTGGGAGGCCTGGGCTATGTTGGCCGCCTGCCTATCCGTCAAACTATCCATCAAAAAAGGCCAAGAAACCACCGAAAGTAGCAGGCTCGACAGGCATCGACGCAGCGCGTTCCGGGGCAGATCGCTGTTGCCTTTTCCTGTCGTGGAGATTGATTTCGTCGGCCCAGGGCGGTTACTACCTGGTGAGAGGAGATTTGCCTTTGCGATGTGCGGCAGCCTGAGCACAGCACCTTCGAGCGCTCGAAGGCAAACGGTACCAACCGCGCGAGTTGCTGCCAGTTGCTGCCCCACTCGCACCTTGAGAGCAGACTCGCGTCTTTTAGCGTGTAGCGTGGAGTAGGTACCGGTAACAGCCCAACCACATGATGGAGTTAGTGATGGTTCAGCGCGCGGCCATTGTGCGGGAGGTCTCCATGGTTTTCTTGTTTGGCTTTACATGGACAAATCCTACCTTTCGTAACGGTACCGGTACGCCGACCGCACCTTCACTGGCTGGCTGGCTGTCCGGGCAGCCAACTTTCTTCTCCTCGCGGGCCAGAAAGGAGGCGGTTAGTGCAGCAATGCACACTATTGGCTAAATACCGGTACTCTACGGTATCTACTCCTCTACTCGCCTGATGAAGGAGGTCGATGTCGAGCAAGTGTGGAGAGGCAAAGGAAAAAAGAGTCATCGCACCAACATCGCGCTGTGGAGGTCGTTCAAGAATACCGTTGCGCAAGTTCCAGTTGGTCACGCGAGACAAAAGGCGCGCGCTCCGGCGTTTATCAGTACTCGGAATGGTGCAGCTTCGGGAAAAGTCCAAGCCGCGAGGCATGCGCGAAATGCGCCCCGTTCGAGCTAGCCGCTGTTGAGCAGGCTGAGGATGGCAGGGACGTTGTGGAAAACCTGCTCTGGGAGGACGAGCAGCAGCGTCTGGCTGCGCTTCAGCTCCGAGTCCATCAAGTTGAAAGTCCGCACTGAAAGCAAATAGCCGATGAACAGGCACGCAACAAAAATCGAGGAGCCCACGATCTTCTCCATCTGAATCGTGCGCAAGAGCTCGCGAAGTGAGGCAACGTAAAACGCAAGCGAGTCATCCAGCCGGTCCGCAATCAAAAGCTCCGGCTCCAAGTCTTTGATCTTGAGCTTGGCTGCAGCGAGTTGCTCGTTCAAGCTGCTATTGCCCTCGCCGTCGAGCGCAGCTTTGCCGGCCTCGTGTATTGCTTCCAGCAAGCCGAGCTCCCGATCGAGCGACAGCACCAGCCCGTGCTTCAAGTCTTGTGCCTTGGTACTCGACAGTGTCGAGTTCTCGGTGAGCGCGCTGAGAAACGCTTGACAGGCCGCCTCGCAAGCGTTCTCGAAAAAGAGCTCAAAGTGCGGCCCTTCCGTCTCGCGAAATCCAGGGACACCATAAGCCTCACTTCCGTATTTGAGCGCGTCATCGACACTTCTCAGCTCACCAAGCATCGCACCCAGGCGATCCATGCTTTCGCCTTTCGCCCCTTGGCGCTCCCAGGGAAGCGGCTCCATGGGGAGCGCAGCCCAGAAGACAGCTGACGAAAACTTGACATGAATTTCTCCTGCGAGCTGCACCGAAGCGCTGAGCTCCCGAGCTAATGCCTCGTGCCCCGAGTTGAGGATCCTCATAGCCATAAAGAAGCCAAGAACGAGCCAAAACGTTATCCCCACGCGCAAGACGCTGAAGAGAAATAGCACAACGCGAAAGAGAATGGGCTCGCGCTTTATCTCGCGCTTTATTTCGCGCTTGCCCTTTGCAGCGAGATCTCGCGGTTTTTGGCCATCGCCGGCACCCTTGCCTTGTGAATTGGAGGTCCTCCGCCGCTCCCCGACGGGATCCACCTTTGTGGTAGATTTCCGAAAAGACGCAGATAGCATGCTAAGCGATGGTCGTGCCAGCGACCAGCGCGCATTCCGCGTCGCACGCCTTTCCAACCCAGATTCATCCACCCCATTTGAGCGAAATCGGCGAGCTCTTCGTTCTCCTGGTCTTCGTCGAACTCGAGCTCGTCGCGCTCCAAGCTAAACCAGTCCGCTCTTGTGTTGAGCACCAAAGAAAGGCGGCGCTCCGCGCGCTGGTGGGAGGGTCTTGCCGATACGCTCCGGGATGGCAAGAAAGGCTTGCCCCACCTGGACTCGGCGTCGCTCGTTGTTGATAAACATGGGCAGGTACCCAGCCGCGAACGACACCACGAGGATGCCGACGACAACCCACAGCACAATGGCATCCAATCCGTGCAGGTCTTCCAAAACGCCATCGGCGTCGACGATAAACCCTTCGGTGATCTCGAAAGCCCTGTCCAAAACGCCAAACATCGCGTTATTCAAGATCCAGTGACACGACTCGAGGCACCGACCTCCGTCCTCGTCGCGGTAGCTTTCCGCATGGCCAACGAGCTCCAGCACCGCGACCATGAAGCTCACGTTTGAGAACGATCTCCCATCTGTGGTCACCTCGAGGTCTGGGACGTGGAACTGCGCTTGCAGCGCGCTGGTTCTGCTTTGGCTCCCCGCGAATGCGGTCGTTTGCGAGTGAAGGTCCTTGAGATGGCTGAGCGTCGTTCCAAAGACCGCGGTGGAATCGAACGGAAGCCCCGTGTATACAGTGCCATTCACCTCGATGCCGGCTCGGTGCGTGTAAAGCAGTGTCACGGCCAAGAGACTGATCCCATGCGCCACAAACTGCGAGAGCTCCACCTGCAGTATCTGCTCCTCAAACGCAGCGTACATGTTGACGATCAAGATTGAGTGCACCACCACAAACACGAAGAAGAAGAGTATGAACCGTTTGCCAAAGCGCGAGAACGTAGCGAGCTTTGGGTCGCGCTTGCGCATGTTGCGAGAGATCTTTTTCTGAATGGTACGGATGTCCAAGTCATCCACGTTCAGCCTGGTCTCGGAGGTCACACTACCTGTATTCGACTCTGAGATCCCAAACCCAGTGGACTTGCCTGTGGACCTCTTGGACCGCGATCCGACGGAGCGTCGATCTGGTTCTGCTACTTGCTGGAACCCGCGAGCTTGGCCTCGCATTTTGCTGCTCGACTTCCTCAGAATCGGCGGAGGACCGGCCTTTTTGTTTCGAGCGGTTGGCGAGGCTGGCGATGGAGCGGCAAACTTTTGGACATTCTTCCCCAAGCTAGAAAGCGACTGGGATCCTTCCCCGGCCGCAGGCTCGTCCACCACCACCACACCAGCCTCGTCTTCGTCGCCGGCCACGGAGGTGGAGCCAACGTCGCTGTTTTCGTCCCCGCTGCTTACGTCCTCGCCAACCCCTTGGCGATCTCCTTCTTCCTCTTCCTCCAAGGCCCTGAGACGAAGCATCTGCTCCTCGATGCTCAGGCTGCTCTCTTGCGACGTGAGCCAGACGAGAATCACAGAAACGTCAAAGTGGACGGGCGACTCTGGCTTGGACGCGTACTGAACCGTTCGCGACCGAAGCTTGTACTTGGACCCGCTCACGGTTGCGACCTCCACGTCTGCGTGCTCCTCGTTGCCCTTTAGGTCGTAGAATTTCGGCACGACATCGTTTATCTTGACGTTCATCGTGTACAAGTCGTGCTCGTCGACGCCTAGCAGAGCTGGGCCGTGCTCGCTCATACCCGTCACGCAGCCGCTCTTCCCGTCGACGAGCAAAAGCGTGCTCGTGTCGCCCTGAGGGACGCGCGTGAACCGCGCAGCGAGGATGAGCTCGCCCCTGGTGCTTATGCTCGGGGTGATTTCGAGGTCCAACACCATGATGTGGCCTGCTTGGTTGAGACCAAAGACGCGCCGCGCGGTGGAAACAAAGTCGTTGTCCATCGCCATAAACTGCTGCAGGAACAGATCGTGCACAGCTTGGAATGGCGCGGGGCACAGGACTTTGATGTTTTGTCCAATAAGATCGGTGCGAGAGTGGCCAAACATTTCGATCAACCCTTTGGAGAGCTCCAGGATTTGTCCCAGGTTGGCCTTGTCTCCGCTGATAGTGCAAACCGCCGCGGAAGACGCGTTGTCTGGGCCCGTTCCTGCTCCTCGAGCCTTGTTGAGCACTCGGAAAGCCGTGTCCCGGTCGTTCATCACGAACTGAAAGTACATGGCGTGGAGCTGAATCGCCTCTTTGCTTCTCACCTTGAGCTTGCTCAGGCGCTCTAGCGCCCGTCGCACCTCGAGCGCAGAGTTGTGAACCTTGCTCCCGACGTCGAGCAGGTCGCTTGTAGTGAACGAGCATCGCGAAACGTGCCGCCAAAACCCGCTGGTGTGCTTGAGAGTTTGCGCAAGCGACTGCCTTGCCTGCGCAATGAGGGCGTCTGCCTCCAGGAAGCTCACCTCGCTTGCCGAGTCGGAGCAGTTTTCCCGCATCTTCTTGTTGTGGTAGAACAGAAGAAACTCGAGTCGGCTGCCATGGTCGATTGCCGCGCTTGACGTAGAAGGTTGAGCGAGTATATCATCTTTTTCGAGCAGCGCAGAACGAGCCCTGCCACCATAAGGTTGACAAATGCGGAAGAAGGGACCAATTCTGCGGCAGCCCGGTACTCGGCCTCCACATCGTCCGCGAACTGCAGCCGAGCGTGTTGCTTCACCTTTTGTGAGATGCCGCAGACGTAGATGCACCTCCAACAGGACCGGGCTGCTTGCCAGCTTTGCGGGCTCAGCGTCGTGGAGGTAGCCCATCCGCGCTTGCGTGAGCGAAACCGCCGATATGACGCAGAGGACGGTGGTGGTCACAAACAGGACGAAGGCGCTTTGATCTTCGCCGTTCCCAATTACCTGGGCAACCACTGCGCACACCGAGCCCCACAGGAAGACTGAGTTGGCCGCGACGGCGGTTCGGTTCCACCTGGCGTTGAACCACGGGAGCCAGTGCATGTACATCCCCACCAACGCCACACCGCTGAGAACTCCAACTGCAGCAAGGGCGCTCTGAGAGTTTGGCGCCACGTTTTCGTTGCGCGAGGACCCAAGCGCGACCCAAAGCGAGACTGTGCAGGAGCGCACCAACACCGCCGCGCACTCCACGCGCCCGTGCGCCGCGGCGTACAGGGTCGAATCGTAGCCCTTTGGTCCGATAGGCAGGTGCTCGAACACGCAAAGAGCAAAGGCACAGAGAAGCGGACGTGAACAGCCAGCAAAGCGGCGCATGCGACCGAGATAATCGAGGCCACGACGTCTGGCAGAATGCTCATGCCAGACCCGCGCGAGCCCCGGCTCAGTAGGCCGACGGCTGGAACAAGGAGAATGGTCTGGTTGA
The DNA here is from genome assembly GCA_012862495.1 of Thraustochytrium aureum. Taxonomy (NCBI): domain Eukaryota; class Bigyra; order Thraustochytrida; family Thraustochytriidae; genus Thraustochytrium; species Thraustochytrium aureum. The sequence goes on along the minus strand of BLSG01000029.1, from coordinate 144,651 downwards.
CGCGCATCATCATCATGAGAGGTGTCGCTAGCGCTCGCCGTCCCATCACAGCGGTTGTGCCCGGAGCGCTGTTTGGCGCGACCAGACGCCAAGCGAACACCGCAAAGGCTCCCGCTTGTATGATGGCGACGCCGCAGGAGGCGCAGATGAGCAAAAGGAGCGTCGTTTCGTCCGAGGTCTCTGCCAACCCAAAGCTGAAAACGCCGAGAATGCTCTCCATCGTTGCGTGGAACCCGCTTGGCCACGGGAACCCGGCTTGCCACGAGAAAGGCAAGTAGAGCATTTGGAGAGCCATCACCACAGTTGAGCCGAAAAAGAAGCGCCCGCCTTGGGCTCCCTGGAGCTCTTTAAACTCGAGCAGCGCGCTCATGGCGCCGCGGGTTATGCTTTCTACCAAGGCTTTGCCCGGTGTGGCCGTCTCGGGACCAGCGCCGAAATCGGTCGCGCCTCCGGAAAGCATGATTGGGGTAGGTCTGGTCGACTTGCAACAAGCTAATGATGCCAGCCAGGGCTTTCGACGGCCTTCGGTATTCGGCCAGCGTCGTGGGCGTTGCCTTTGCGTTCGGGATCTGCTTGTTGAGATGCGCTTGAGCGGCGCAGCTCGAACCAAAGGCT
>BLSG01000025.1:0-10922 GCA_012862495.1 Thraustochytrium aureum | reverse complement strand
GTTGTGGCTGACGTGAGATCGAGCTGGGATCCCATTCTCGAGATATGGGATTGCTCGCTGAGCCGCGGGAAGCTGGCAGGCTCGCACTCAGGTCAGCGACTGAGGTCAGCGACTGAGGTCAGCGACTCAGGTCAGCGACTGAGGTCAGCGACTCAGGGCAGCGACTCAGGTCAGCGACTCTGCCCTGCGTCTTGTCCAGGTCCTCTCTCACGACTAACCGTGACCTCAGCGCAGCAATTGAGCGCGGTTGGCCGATGTCGAAACGCGTGAATTGCTGGTTGGGCACCTTGTCCCAGGACCCAGCCTCGAAACATGCAAACAAGCTCCAGAGCTCGACCTTAAGTTGCACTCAGTCCCGAAGTGCGTGGACCACCAGAGGAAACTAGCTGCACTCTGAGCGAGTGTCGTGCGTTGCAGCGACCGCTGGCCAGCGCGTTGACGCTAGAGGTGTCGAGCTTACAGCGTGTCCTCTTTGACCTGAGGCGCACTCTTTTGACCAAGAAAACCGTCTTGCATTGCAGGCTGGCGTTGACCCAGCTACAAACTGAAGGATTCCGATCGTGGGATCGTGGCATGCCTCGGATGAGCTGTTCAGGGCGATGGCATGGACCAGCCTTGCAGTTCTCGAAAACGGTGCAAGCTGGGTGCTAAAGGTCGGCAGTGATCCCGGCCAAGCAATCCCTGAGAAAGTGGCGTTGTTGTCCGGCCAACGCTCAAGGCACTTGATTGCCCTGCCCGTGAGTGTTCGATGGCGTTGCCCATCCTGACAGGCAGGCCTTGTTGGCTCCGAATCGATGTCGCGTTGTGCTCGCAGCAGACGGGTTGGGACCCATCGCAATGTCTGGCGCAGGCGTTGTCAAGCACTTTGACGCTGCCATGGCGCCGGGAGAGCGCGGTTGCCTGCGCGCGGAGCGAGGCTTGCGCTAGCTCGTCGCAATTCGGCGACTTGGAGTTGGTACTCTTTCGATTGATCAAGATCAAGAACGAGTGAGCACAAGTGAGTACGAGTCGGTTTTTGGCCCCTCACACTCGGCGAGCAGAACAGAGCGATCTGCGCGCGAGAGGAATCCACGAGGCTGGCGTCCCGCGTGTGAAATGGCTGGCTTCCAAAGAGCACGCGAGCGGCGTGGCGCGCCTCGCCTCGTTGGGCGCCTCGCCTCGTTGGGCGCTGTTGCTCCTCAAGCGCTCGACGGTGCTGTTGCTCGACGGTGCTGTTGCTCGACGGTGCTGTTGCTCGACGGTGCTGTTGCTCGACGGTGCTGTTGCTCGACGGTGCTGTTGCTCGACGGCGAACCGACCTCGTCCATGGAGGGCCGAGATGCGGTCAGAGCGCCGCGCGCTGCCGCTCGGGTTGAGGGTGTCGTGGTCCGCACGCGGGCGATGGGGAAGCGGCTGCGGTTCACTGACTTGAGCGTGAAGCGGGCACTCGAGCTCGGCGAGGCCAGAGCGCCGCTCGAAACCCCGGCCGACGCCACAGAGGTGAGCGAGGCAGACGCCGCCGCTCTAGTCGGGCGGCAGATAGAAGTGGTGATGCGAATCCAGACCTGGACGAGCGCCGCACGGTTTCCCTCCCACAGGCACGACGTGCGCGTGGGGGACCTGGGCCGAGTGGACTTGGCCTGGGTAAGGCAAACCGAAGCCATCAACGGACTCTCTGACAGAGACATCTTTACTGGATGCGGCTGGGAGCTCGTCGAGCGAGCCGAGCAAGCCCCTGAGAACGTCGAAGCCCCCGTGCAAAGCGAGCGCGCACCGCCGAGAAGCGCCGAGAATGTGCCGCCGAGGCGGCCGCCCCAAGCCTTCTCGCAGCGCGGCGCCGCTGTGCAAGGTTTGGTTGTACGAGCGCGAATGTAACACGAAAAGTGCAAGTTTCGCCACGCGTCGCTGGGGCCCTCGGAGGACGCTCGGATTGAGCGGCTGCGCGAGCAGAGGGAGCGCGTGCGCGTGGCGTCAGAGCAAGAGGGCTCCGAGTACCAGGACGGGCACCCCCAGTCTGACTTGAAAAGCAAGCGCCTCCGCGCGGGCACGTTCGCCGACTGGCTTCTCGCTACGTTTGGCCTCGACACGCTAGAGTCCGGCACGGGGGTCGTGGACGTCGCTGGCGGTAAGGGACTGAATTGCATTGAACTGCTGCAGCGCACGGGATCAAAGTCGCTTAGGACGACGGTGATCGACCCGTTCCGGCGGCGCACGCTAGTTTCCAAGCGCAACCGCAAGACGCTCGAACAGATGGGCTTGCAGGCGCCCACCTTTTTGCACACGACGCTGGACGACGCCTTTGTGGCGGACCCAGCGCAGGAGCGCCTTTTGGCGGGGGCTGGACTGGTTATCGGTATGCACCCGGACCAGGCAACAGGGGCCATTGTTGAGATGGCAGTGCGCTACAAGCGTCCCTTTGCTGTGGTTCCGTGCTGTGTTTTCACGCGCGACTTTCCTGAGCGCCGCACAGTCGATGGCAACACGGTCGAGTCGCTCAACCAGCTGATCGATTGGCTTCGGGGCCACCACTCGGGGATGCGGCAGACCTTCTTGCCTATCGACGGCAGGAACAAAGTCCTGTACATGACAGCAGCTGACTACAAGTGAGTAGCAGCAGAGCACATCATCTCCACTGGCCGCGGCAGCGCAAGTGCACGTTTTCATTGGTTTCTTTCAAAGGCGGCGCCGAGCCAGGCAGCCAGTGGGGAAGGCCCGCTTGCGGAGCCAATTCTGCAAGGTGCGAGGCATGGCAGGCAGGCCCAAAAAAGCCTCCGGACGAACGTCCGTACTAGCTGGCCAAGGGACGCCATACCCGCGCTGCTCAAACCAAGGGCTGATCCCGCTCTTAGTCTCTTCAGGAAGCGCTTCGCGAGCGGCGCGGCGGCAGCGACCAGCACGACCAAATCGGGTTCGGCCAGGCGCATCGAGCTCTCTAAGAGAGTTAGCCAGAAGAACCCGACGCCGCATGCGACGCCTGGGACTTTGGCTTGCGCTTGGTCGGAGATCCGAGCGAGCAGCGCTGACTGTCACTCACGTGCGATCTCAGGCTGGCAGGTGCACAGCCAGTGTGACGCACAAAGAAAGCAAGGATCAAAAGGAATAGTAACGAAGAAAGAGCAAAGTTCGACCAGTGAGCATCCATCATCCATCCATCAGTCAAGTCAGCCTGTCAGTCAGTCCATCGGGGACGAGAAACCCGTGCACTTTGCGGAGGGCGAGCGACCCGGCCCGTGCGCACCCGCTGCGGCAGCTCAGACTTCGGGCCAGAGGCTGGGACTGACGGCTTGGCGCCAGAGAGGCCCTGGAGTTGTGTGCGTGCGGTTGCCAGGGAGCGCAGGGAATGGCAGTCACAACGCGGCGCCGCGCCGCGAGGGCCAGCGCGCCACGCCAGCGCACCCTAACGTGGCTATTTGCGGCAGTCCTTGCCGCCGCCGCCGTGGCCGCGAGCCCACCGCCCCGGCAGCTGCAAATCATTGGAACTCCAGAGTATGCCGAGACGCTTCGGTACGAGAGTTTTCTCTTGGAGAATGGCGAGCGCTGCGTTGAGCGCGTCGAGTGCGTGATGGCACGAGATGGCTACATTCGATACGGGATAAGAAACAGATACGTCTGGTCGACGTTCATCCCTCAGGGCACGCGATTCCTGTGCTCGAACGAGTTTTTTGGCAGCGACCCTCTTCCAACAATTCGAAAGGATTGCGACATCAACGTCGTCGAGCCAACTCTCGCGCCAACCACCGGCCCGTCGCGCTCGCCCTCGCGACGGCCGTCGGCATCCCCGACCACTCGCTCGCCGACGCGCGCGCCGACGCGCTTTCCGACGACGCGCTTTCCGACTCTTTCCCCAACTCGGAGCCCCAGCGTGGGGCCGAGCCGCTCGCCGTCGAGATCGCCTTCGCGCAGGCCATCTGCATCGCCAACGCCAGCTCCTGTGCCAACGGCGACGCCCGTCCCAACCGATTCGCCGTCAGCGTCACCTTCGATGCGCCCCTCTCCATTGCCGACAGCGAGCCCCACCCTCGACCCGCTCCTTTGGTGCCTCCGTCAGGCCAACGCGTCGGAATGCGGAGCTGCGGATGGGTGCGAGTGGACAAGTAACAGCTGCCTCCTGGTTGCCACAGCGCCAAAGCCGACGGGGGCGCCCGCTGCCGCGCCAACGCAAGGCTCGGACAGCGCTATAGGCTGGGTCGCCATTTTGTCCACCAACGTGGCCATTCTCGGCATCGTGCTCGCGATAAGTGCGCTGGTGTTCATCCATATTCACCGGTTCAAGCCCGTGATCCAGCTCAGCCAGGCGCTGTTCCTGAAGCTGATTTGCGTCGGCGCTCTGCTGGTCAACACGTCCATCTTCCCGAGCGCGTTCGAGCCCCAGGCCGTGGCGCTGTGCATAGTTCGCAAATGGTGGTTCGACCTCGCCTTCACGTTCACTCTATCGGTGATGCTGCTCAAGGTTTGGCGCGTGTGGCGCGTGTTCAACGCGCCCGTGGCCAAGACGTCTCACATCACCAACCAGTACCTCCTTAAGGGGATAGCCCTCCTTGGTCTTCATCGATGTCGTGCTTCTCCTCCTCTGGTCGTTTGTGGAGGGGCCCGTAATGCGCTACAGCTCCGTCCGTGAAGCGAACGTGTGCGAATCAGACGGACTCGGCGCCGTGTTTCTCGCCCTCTCATACGTGTACGTGGTCATTCTCGTCCTCGCGACCGCCTTTTTCGCGTGCCGCGTCAAGGACCTTGGCAGCGTGCTCGGCGAGTCCAAGCAGATCTTCATCGTGACCAACAACATCCTCGTGTTCGGCGTCTTCAACATCATCCTCGCTGTCACAGAATCGGCCGCCGAATCGGTCCGCATTCTCGTGTTTACGTTTAGCGTGTTCTGGTGTACTATTGTGGGCCTTCTCGTCTTGCTCCAGGCCAAGTACGAGCGGTTTCATCTCTCGCGCGAAGAAATCTTGCGCTCCGCGACGGAGAAAAAGCGATCGCAAGCTGGTGGCAGCAGCTACGCCGGCGGCCCAGGCGATGGCGACGGGCCTTCGACATCGATGAATACGGGTCAAACTGCTGCCACAGGCAACACGGGTTTCCTCGACCAGCGCGAGGTCATCAACGTCTCTGGTAACGCCCAGCGTGTCTCGATGCGGTTTAATGCCAAGCCCACAATGGCGTCAAAGACCTCGTACGCTCCTCATGTCGCGGAGCGGGACCTGTACGACTTTTACTCTCGCCCAAACACTGATAGTGCCCCGCGCGTTACCTTTCGGGACGACGGAGCGTTCTCAAACCGCACAAGCTTCTCACGCTATGACGACGAGACCGCGTCGGCGCCTTTTGCGTCGGGTCCGCCGAAGGGCATCTTCAGGACAAGCACTGGCGGGATGGGGGGCCAATACCAGGAAGCGGACGGCTTGCCCGGGATGTCCTCCGGGGCGGCTTGGCCGCGGCGTGCCGTTAGTGAGCGTGGAGGCACCAGCGCGCCCACAGAGGTCCCGGGCTTGCGAGAGGAAAGGGTCCTGTTCCGTGCCAGCACCAGCGCGCTGGGGAGCGGCAAGGCGGCGCGGTCTACGATACGCCCGCTCTCCGCCTTTCCTGAGGCTGATAGTCTTGTTGGCGCAGCCGAAGCGGGGGGCGCAGCGGAAGCGGAAGGAGCAGCGTCGCCACTGAATCGGGAGGCATTGGGTGCGAGCCCCAAGGGCAGCCCCAAGCTGCAGCAGCACAGCCGAGCCCAGGATCCCAAGAGGGCCGCCGAGAGTCCCAGCTCGCCCAAAGTCCCGTCGACGCCGCCATCGGCCAGCGCGCTCGGCGGCTTGACACAGCAAACTATCATATCAAATGGGTTCAAGATCGGAGAGCGCGGGCCTTGGGAGGAGTACGTTCACCGAGAGACGGGCGAGTCGTTCTGGCTCCACACTGCGACTGGCGAAATCTCTCAGGCGGCGCCAAGCGAGTCGGTCGACATGACCTGAGGCGCTGGGCGGTCGGCTTTCCATCTGCCTCCGCAGCGTTGCGCCGCAAGCGGGCCGAGCCCCCTGGCGCGTGCTGGTCGAAGGGGTGGGGGGGGCGGCCTCCATGGACACAACCCACTGTATTCGCGCGCAGCGCTGCGGCTGCGCTCACAACTATATAAAATAGGCTGCCCTGTTGCGCTCACTGCCGCCACGCGGCAGTTGTCTCGCTTTGTAATGAGGGGCGTGGGGCGGGTGCCGCGTTGGCAGGGTCGACCGCGCTCGCCCCTCTGAAGCAAGCGTACTCGAGGAGTACGTTTCATGTTCATTCCATCATACTCACTTTGATTCTTTCTTTTCGCTTTTCGCCGAGACTGGGCTCGCTCCTTCTACGCGCTGCTCGACCAGACCGCTCTACAGGATGATCTCGGTGCGAAACTTGTCGATGCGGCGCGGCTTGTGCTTGTGGTTGAACTCCACAACGCGCTTCAGGGCCGCCGCAAGGGCGTCGCGCTGGATCACGCTGCAAGCCTGGAGGTCTAGCGTGCGCGCGTGCGTCTCCAGGGAAAAGCAGAGGTTCTTGACCTTGCGGTAGTCCTTGGTGGACCGCTTGATTGTCGGCGTCATCTCGCCGACGCGGATGCCCACCACTTTGCCGAGCTCCAGGCCGCGGTGAGACCCATCAAACTGCGCGCTCTCCCAGGCCAAATGCGTCAGCGACGAGTTGATCCACATCTTGCGCTGGTGCGGGCGCCCCTCGCGCCCGAACTTGATCACCGAAAACCCGGCCAAGATGCGGACGTTGTCCTTGCCAATCTCAGACTCGGCCAGCTCGCGGAGCTCGGGGTGCGAGAGCGGCGTCCTCGGGCCGCTTGGCCCAGCCGAGCTGCTCGCAGCAGATGCGGACGCGTCACCTCCGGCGGCCGCTGCAGCGCGAGCGTCCTCCTCTTCCTGGAGCTTGCGAGCGAGAGCTTCATCCTCGGACTCTTGCTTCTTCTTGCGCTTCTCCTCCTTCTTCTTGGCCTTGCGCGCTTTCCGCTCCTCCTCCTCGCGCTGTTGGTCGTCCGAGCTCGCCCCTTCAAACGCAGCCAGCGGGTTGTCGCTTAGGCTGGCGCTAAAGCTGGCGGGCATCGTGGAGAACGAGTCCGCACCAAACCCGAACGGGTCCCCGAGGCCCTGGTCGAACGGGTTGGCAAGCGGGGCGTTCACGCTCGCGTCGTCGAATAAGACCCAGTCGTCATCCAGACCAGCCGCAGGCAGGCTAGGCGCAGGAATCGGGTTGTGAGGAAAAGGCACGTTTGGGAACTGCGCTTGAGCATCAGCATAGGTCGGCATCGCATAAGCGCTCGGGTTGTAGATCGGAGCAGGAGCCGGTGCGGCAAACGGGTTGCCCGCGTCGCTCGCGGTGGCCCCGTAAAAGGCCCCAGTCTGCGGCATCGGCTGTTGTTGCGGCATGCTGTACGAGGACGACGGCCCAGCATACTGTCCGTACATGTCGACTGGTTGTTGCTGCGGGGCATACCCGCCGTACGAGGGCCCGGCGTCCTGGAAAGACCCGCTACCAAATCCGCTCGGCGGGGCAAACTGGTCGTACTGACCGAACGGAGCTGCAGACTCAAAGCTCGGGTGTTGCTGCTGCAGCTCTGGGACGTTTGCCTCGTGCTCAAACCCTTTGAGGACGACGTATTTGTTCCGGATCAGAGTCAGGGCTTCTGGGTGCGCTCCGACAAAGTCGGCAAGCAGCCCGTGGACCTGTTCCCAATATCCGCTCCAGCTCTTGCCAGTTGCATCCTGGATCTGCCCGGTGAGCTCTCCGATCTGCGCGGCTTCTGCTCCCGGCCCCATCTGCTCGCGCCTCCTCTTCAGCAGCCCGACGAGCACACCGACGAGCTGGCTCGCTTCCTGCGCAGCATTGCGCTGGGGCTGATGCATGCCGTATAAGGGCTCCAACGTAGCTGGCGCGTCAGGGGATGCGCCGGCAATGGCGTCGAACGGGTTTGTGCTTTTCGCAGGCGCGGCTTGTCCACCGGCGGCAAGCGACATGCGCTCCATGCGCTCCATGTTGCGTTTGTTGAACTCCTCGATCGTTTGCTGCGCCATGGTCGGGACCACAATCGACTTTTCCTTCTGGATTGAGGCGAACACCGTTGCATCGATAGATGCTTGCGTCACCTGACGCTGTCCCTGCCCGCCCTGCTGCTGCTGCTGCTGCTGCGGCGGCGGAGCGGTTGGGGCCGCGGACGGTGCGCCGCGCTCTTGTTTCTGCGGCTGCTGCTGCGTCATTGCAGGCTGGTGAGCGAACTGCGGCGAGCCATAGGTCGTGCTCTGCGTCGGGTCGAAGTGCGCCGGCTGGTGGAAATGCTGCTGCGAGTGAAACGGCTGCTGCTGCTGCTGCTGCTGCTGCGGATGGAACGGCTGCTGCTGCTGCTGCTGCTGCTGCTGCTGAACGGCTGCTGCAGTCTGGGCTGCTGCTGTTGGAACGGCTGTTGAGGCAGGTGGAGTGGCTGCTGCTGCTGGTAACCGTGTGAAAAGTCCATCGCTGCAAAAAACGGCAGATCCGAAGAGCACCTTCCCAAGGTCCTGTGTTGGGCGCCTGGCTCTCTCGCTCGCGCTGTCTGCACTTGGCTTTCCGAGGCGCCTCGGATTGGTCGGTCTGGAGTCCCGCGACGTTGCCCTGTGCGACAGTGAGCGGTTCGGCTGGGACGCAGGGCTCGCTTGCGCGCCACTGCGCCTGTGCTCGTGCTGTCCGTGCGTGAGCTGGTCAGGCTCGGTGGCTCGCCCGCGCGCCGCTGCGATCGCTGCTCAGGGCTCTGCCTACTGACAACGGAGTATCCTCCTTCGCCTACTTGTTCGCTGCCGGCTGTTCGCTTCCGTTCCGGTTGTTCGCCAAAAATTCCGAATCCAATTGAGCTGGGCGCTGCGCGGACTCGCTTCGAGCCTCGACGCGCCGCTGCACGCTTGCTGGGTTGAACGAGAAAACGCGCAGAGATAACTATTCTACTGACTCTACTGCTTAGTAGTTTGCTCTTGGCTCTAGCTAGCTAGCTAGAGTCTCGACAGCATTTGCTTTCCTGGAGTGCGCCGCTAAAACTCTGCTGTCGGTCGGTGATGAAGGAAGGACTGACTGCTCAGCTCCCTCCCGCGAGCGCATCCTGCCTATTGCAAGCCTCGCCGGCGTAGCCGGTGAAGCACGAGCACACCCCGGAATCGTAGTTGCATATCCCTCGATTCGAGCAATCCACGTGGCACAAGTTGCCAGCTGAGCCCCCGCCAACAAGGTCCTCGGTTGTGGAGCCCCATATTGGGTCCTGGACCTTGTTCTCGCAGTCACGCTCGTCCTCTGAAGTCATCGGATCGTCCCCGCTCGGGCAACGGCGGCGCTCGCAAAAAGGGCCAAAGTATTCTGACAGCTGGACTTGTCCCGCGTCCAACCCCACGCTCCAAGACGAGTCGCAATAGCAGGACGTGATCATGTCCTCGTCCCAAGTCGTCGTGAGCGGGTACCCTCCGTACTCGTCTGCGCGGCTAATTGGCTGAGCGTCCGGCTTTGCGGCCACCTCGGCAAGCGTAAGGCACTGGCCATGGCCGCTGCAGTCGGCCGAGTCCTCCTCGGTGGGGTTGAGTTTGCAGGAGCGCAGTTGGCAAGCCGCGCCTGTGAACCCAGGAAGGCACTTGCATACGCCCAGTATGCGGTCGCACGTCCCTCGGTCGCTGCACTCGACCGAGGCGTGCGCGGTGGTTGCGTCTGTGGGAATGTCGCTCCATGACTTTCCAAAAGGGCAAATCTTCTCGCTGCAGTCTGGGGCGGGAAGCGGCGGCTGTAGTCGCGTTGAAAACTCTTCATCGGAGCCGAATCCCGTCTCGCACTTGCATCGCTTCGTCTGAGATGTGCAAGTACCATGTCCACTGCACGTCACTGTGACGCCGTCCACTTGCCGCTCAAACGAGCTGCACTCGTTCGACGCTGCGCACGGCAGCAGGAACGCAGCGAGAGTCCACAGTAGCAACGTCGCTCTCCTCACTGGCGCTCTCCGCAGGCGTGGCAAAGTCCTGCTTTGGCTGCTCCGGGCGCTGGCGTGGTCTTCCATCGCCTGACTGGCTGGCTGGTTGGGCGCTCACGCGTCAAGACGGCGGTGACCGAGCCTCGGCCTGGCGTCTGCTTGGTCAAGAGACCGCCACCCTGTCGGCCGCGACGCAGGCGCCTGAGGCAAGGCAGAGGGGTTTGTTTGTTGCAGACGGGACTCCGCCGGAGGCCGGCCCGACTCGCTTGCAAACCGCAGCGCCCTGTCCAAACTTGGACAGCGCGGGCCCAAGTCAGGCAGGCGCACCGATCGATCACCGCGCCACCGCCACCGGTCGGACCCCCTGGGATATACGAGAGACTGACTTTGAGCCTCGCTCGCTGGGCGCCAGCCGAGCGAGTCTCGATGCCAGCCCATTGCAGCGCGACGGTTGCGTCCCGCAACAGGGTTGGGGGACACCACAGTTGCCAGGGCTCTCCCACTTTGGACGCGTCAAACATGGAAGCAAACGGCGATGCGAACCTTTTTCTGTAGACAAAACGAAGCAAACGGCGACGCGAACCGTTTCCTTGGAATTCTACAAGAACCGGTCTGCAGCAAAATTCAGATTCAGCGGGCCCTGCCCATCCCACGGAAGCTTGAATTATTGGCTTCGAGCGTTGAAACCAGATAGTGAATTATTGGCCGCTTGCACCGGTTTGAGGCAGCTATTGATGACGGGACATCTCTGCTCGCGACGGAATCGCGTGCTGAAGAGCCCCCAGAGAACCAACCAGACTGACCCCCAAAAGTCTGAAGATGGCGAAGAACCTGACTTGCGATGTCGACACGAGACGTCCGTGACAAACTTGTTTACGACGACCCTCGGACCGAAATAGTTGCACCAAGAAACCAACCGCTTGGTGGAGCAGCCGGAGATAGCCAGCAGAAGCCTGCGTGCCCCAGGCACCAGTGGCCTGGATCACGAAGGGTACCCTCTAGA
>BLSG01000009.1:77093-90285 GCA_012862495.1 Thraustochytrium aureum | reverse complement strand
GCAGAGCCCTATTGCGTGGCTGGTTGCGTGCGGGGCGCGGCGCTGGGCAGGCGACGGGGCTGGTTGCGCTGCGATAGTGCGCCGCGGCGAGGAAGGGCGCGCTGCGCTGGCGCGTTTGCGGGTGTCGCGCGCAGGGATGGACGGCAAGGGCGGGGACCCGGGAGCGGGCAGAGCGTGAGTATTAGCTTCGCGGAGCTGGATGGGGACGGAGGGCGGCCAGCGCATTTGGCGCGAAAGGTGCCGAGGATCAAGGTGGAGGAGACGGCACAGCGGCGGAGGACGGTGCAGCCGGTGAAAGCGGGGGCGATCGACTATGGGCTGGGCGGGTTTGACGATGGGCTCGGCGCGAAACGAGCCGACGCGAGCGTCATGTCACCTCGACCACCGCCGGGGTCCTCTAGAGCGCGCGTTCGCGCGAGCGCGGCGGCGACGACCTTTGAGAGCAGTCGGGGGTCTTTCTCGGCACGAGGACGCGTCACGAGTGCCCCCCCGTCGGCCGCCGCTGACGAGGCCGAGAGACGCGAAACGGGCAGCCCACGAAGCGCAACGAAGAACGGCGCACGAGCATGGGCCCAAGGCGCGGCTAGCCCCACCGGCATTCCCGACTCTGCGTCGAAGAGGTCGCCGACGCGCCAGAACAAAGCGGCTCGGCGCCCCACAGAGGCGGGCCGCGCAAATGCCGCTGCTGCAATGCCCTTTGAGGGCGGGCGCGAGTACGACTTTGCGCAGCAGGCACTATCTCGCCTGAGCACGGGGGACGAAGCAGTCTCCTTCTTCGCGCTGCACGGCGCCAACACGCCTGTGAAGTTCCTGCACCTCAACCGCGCAGCCCCGGGCAAGCGCTTTCGCCCGTACGACCTGGAGGTTGTGAGCGCCGAGGACACCGAGCCCGAGCACTTCACAATGTCCTCGGCCGGCGTTGTGCGCGTCGCCCCGGACGAGCCGTCCGACTTTGTCCCGCTCAGCGAGTGGATGCGGCTGTCGACCATCTTTAACGTGATCTCGTCCATCCGCTTCTTCAAGCACTACCTGGTCTACAAAATGTTTCGGTCCTGGCGCTCCGCAATCCGGTACAACCGCTACAGCCAACAGCGGAAGAAGCTCGCGCAGCGCCTCTTCCTGGCGAAAAAGTCTTTCTGCGAGCCGCTCCTGGAAATCAACAAGTGCATCGCGGAAATGCACCACGTGACGTTGTTGGACCTGCGGTCGCAAAAGACCTACGAAGCGGGCCACTTTAGCGAGCACCAAAACGCCAAGCGCGCCGAAGCGAGCAAGGAGCTCGAGTCCATCATGGAGAAGGTGCAAGTCGTCTGCGAGCGCGTCTGCAATGACGCGACGCGGCGCGCCCGCATCACGAACGAGGCGTTCCAAAGCAGCATCAACGGGATGAACGACCCCCGCGAGCTGAAAACCCGCTCGCTTGTGGCGCTCAAGGAAGAGCGCGCCGAGCGGGTGCACAAGCTCAAGCTGGCCATGCAGGAGGCCGGCATGCTCGGCGACTTTGTGCGCCTTGCCGACTACATGACCGTGGAGAATCTCGTGGCCATGTGCGTCAACACGCACCAGGACCTCCTCAACGAGCTGCTTAAAAACTCGCGCAAGTCCGGCATGTTTGAGACCGCCGTGCACTTTACGCCTGCGCGCGTGATCGAGTTCTCCCCCAACAGCCAGGACATCGTCGACCTCTTGCACGAGCTCAGCGCGTCGACGATCCGCACTGTCGGCTCGGTCTCGCGCATCATCTTCATCCGCCCCTTCAAGGCCATCGTTGCCCCGCTCATCGTCGACAGCCCAGACGTGCGCAACCTGGTACTCAACTCAAAACTGTACTGCGAGATCACGGACCAGATGGACCGCAAGGTCGGGCTCGACTTCGTGGAAGCCGCAGAGTACGCGCGCACATTCGAGCAGGTGCTCCCCATCTACGTCTACAACGAGACCTTCGACTTTGAGGCCTACAAGAGCAAGGGCGTCGCGCTAAGCACGATCAAGAAGGATATGGCTGTCCTCGCAGACTGGGCCAAAGAGCTCGAGCGCATGCGCGTCGGCAGCACGGTCGGCATCCTGCACGTCGAGTCGCGCAAGCTCCGAAGCTCGCTCGTCCCGGTCACCGACCTCGGGCTCGACCGCATGAAGGGCCTCCTGGCCCAACTGGCGCGCGAAAAGTGCAGCGAAATGCTCGACGAGTACAAAGTCCTCCTGCGGGAGCTGGAGGCGCAGCCGCAGCACCTCAAGGACTTTGCGCACCACGTACAATACGTCCAACAGCTCAAGATGGACACGCGCGACATGATGCGCAACACCGCGGCAGTCGAAGAAATGTACCGGCTCTGCTCCTCTTACGGGATGAAAGTCTCCGCGGTGGACATGGTCCAGTTCGACGACCTCAAGCACTATACCGAAACCTTTTCCTCCAAGCGGGCCGACGCAGAGAGCTTCGTCGAGTCTCGCCTGCCCGAGATGAACCAAAACCTCGACATGAACATCGCCAAGCTGGGAGAGCAGATCGCGACGATCAAACAGACTGTCGGGTCCGGCATCTTTGTCGACCCCGATGCTGACCCTGCCGAGGTCCTTGAGGAGTTCACCGCAGTCCGCGTCAAGCTGGACCAGCTCAACGACCTCAGCAAGACCTACTCGCAGTACCAGGAGCTTTTTGGCATCACCGTCTACGACTACAAGACCCTTCGAGAGGCCGAGCAGGCTTTTGAGAGCCACCACTCCCTCTGGCAGACAATCCACTCTTGGAGCACGAAGGTCGCAGAGTGGTACCACTCGGACTTTCAGCACCTCGACGTCGAGGCACTCAGCTTGGACGTGCAGACCATCTACAAGGCTGCCGCGTTGGCGCACAAGCGCCTCGGCAACAGCGTCACAGAGCGCTTCCTCGAGACCTGCTCGTCCTTCAAGCAGCACGTCCCCGTCATCCTCGAGCTTGGCAACCCCTCGATGAAAGACCGCCACTGGGAGCAGGTGTTCCGGGTGCTTCGCCAGCCCTGGTTTCCCTCTAGCTCGTTCACGCTCGATAATCTCACCGACTACGAGGTCTTCAAGCATGCACAGAAAGTCAGCGAAATATCCGCCAACGCGTCCGGGGAGGCCGCGCTCGAGGCGTCTTTGGACAAGATACGACGCGCATGGAGCGAGACGCGCTTTGAGCTTCTCCCCTATCGCAGCCTCAAGGGCGTGTACATCCTCGCCAGCCTCGAGGATGTTTTCACCCTTTTGGAGGACAACCAGGTCACGCTGCAAACCATGATGGGCAGCCGCTTCCTCGCCGGCGTCCAGCGCGACGTCGAGCTCTGGCAGCGCAAGCTGTCGCTCCTTTCGGACACCCTAGACGAATGGGTCTTGTGCCAGCGGCAGTGGATGTATCTTGAAACGATTTTCTGCGCAGACGACATCCAAGAGCAGCTCCCCGAAGAGGCCGACAAGTTCCAGACCGTTGACCGCCTGTGGAAGGACGCGATGCTGCGCACAAAGGAAAACCCCTTGGTCATCGACAGCGTTTCACGGCGGATGCTTGGCGGCCCTGTCAGCGAAGCCGCGCTCTCTGCGACCTCCCCAATCGCAGGGCAAGGCGCCGAGGGCGCAGTCGACGAGCTCGCCCGAAGCGGGTCTGGGGGTCTCGCGGCGTCCGACACCGCCGCGATCCGCCTCGCTGAGGAGGAGGCCGATATATCCGGCAAGCTGTGCGAGAGGTTCAAGTACTGCAACCGGCTTCTCGACGAGACGCAAAAGTCACTGGAAAACTATCTCGAGACCAAGCGCGCCGCCTTCCCTCGCTTCTACTTTCTCAGCAACGACGAGCTCTTGGAGATCCTCTCGCAGACCCGCGACCCAACCGCAGTCCAGGCCCACTTGAGCAAGTGCTTTGACTCGATGAAGGCGCTCAATTTTGAGACCCGCACTTTGCCAAGTGGTGAGGCGCGCGAGAATTTGATCGTCGGCATGACCTCTGCGGAGGGCGAGTACATCAAGTTCGTCGACCCGATCGACCCCAACAACGAGCTCGTGGAGACGTGGCTGCGCGGCGTTGAGCGCGCCATGCGGCGGACCTTGCGCCAGTGCACGCTCGCTGCGCTTGAGCAATACGCCCAGTCCTCGCAAGTTGACCGCCAGGACTGGATCTTTTCGCACGCCGCACAAAGCGTTCTCGCCGTGGACCAGATCACATGGACGTTCAATACTGCGCGCGCGCTGCGCGACGGGCGCCGTCGCGCGCCACCTCGAGTTCTCGGTGGAGCAAATCGACGCCATGATTGCGACTGTGCGAGGCTCGCTTTCGCGGCTCCAGCGCACGCTCATGGGCGCCCTTATCGTCCTCGACGTGCACGCCCGCGACGTCGTCTCGGCCTTTGTTCGCCAAGGCATCGACTCCGAGACCAACTTTGAGTGGACGCGCCAGCTCCGGTACTACTTTGAGCAAGAGTCGAGCCAGGTCGTGGTGCGGCAGACAAACACGCGCTTCGAGTACGCGTACGAGTACCTCGGCAACTCGCCCCGGCTCGTAATTACCCCGCTAACAGACCTCTGCTACATGACGCTCACCGGGGCCTTGCACCTGCGCTTTGGGGGCGCGCCGGCCGGCCCCGCTGGCACGGGCAAGACCGAGACTACAAAGGACCTTGCAAAGGCGCTCGCAGTGCAATGTGTGGTGTTCAACTGCTCGGACGGGCTCGACTACAAAATCATGGGGCGCTTTTTCTCTGGGCTCGCCCAGTGCGGCGCGTGGGCCTGCTTTGACGAGTTTAATCGCATCGACATCGAGGTGCTCTCGGTGATCGCCCAGCAGATCCTAACGATCCAGCAAGGCATCATCCACGGCCGCGCCAAAATTGACTTTGAGGGAAAGCAGATCCCGCTCAACAGCAACTTTGGCGTGTTCATCACCATGAACCCGGGATACGCCGGCCGTACCGAGCTGCCGGACAACCTCAAGGCGCTCTTCCGCCCGGTTGCCATGATGGTCCCCGACTACCGGCTCATCGCGGAGATCATCCTCTTCTCCGAAGGCTTCAGCAACGCGCTCCCGTTGAGCCACAAAATGACCCAGTTGTACCAACTGAGCTCGGAGCAGCTCAGCAAGCAAGACCACTACGACTTTGGGATGCGCGCAGTCAAGTCGGTCCTTGTCGCCGCCGGGAGCCTCAAGCGCAAGGAGCCCAACACGAGCGAAGACCTCTTGCTGATTCGCGCCATGCGCGACTCGAACGTGCCCAAGTTTCTCGAAGACGACCTCGGCCTCTTTCAAGGCATCCTGGGCGACCTTTTCCCAGGCGTCGACGTCCCTTTCGTCGATTACGGCCGGCTCCAGGAGGCCATCGAGGCGGAGGTTGTCAAGGAGGGCCTCGTACCGGTGCCAGCTTTCGTTCGCAAGGTAATCCAGGTGCACGAGACACAGCTCGTGCGCCATGGCATGATGGTCGTCGGCGAGGCGGGCTCAGGCAAGACGACCAACGTGCGCATCCTGGCCAAAGCGCTGGGGTCGCTCTTTGCCGAAGGCTACTCTGACGGCGACGAGGGTTTTTTCAAGGTTGTGCGCCGCATGGTTCTCAACCCAAAGTCGATCACGGCGGGCGAGCTCTACGGCATGTTCAACGAGATGTCTGGCGAGTGGAGCGACGGCATCGTCCCCCACATTGTGCGAACCTGCATCCGCGACGACAACGAGCGCAAGTGGGTCGTTTTCGATGGCCCGGTTGACGCTGTGTGGATCGAAAACATGAACACGGTGCTAGACGACAACAAGACGCTTTGCCTCGCCAACTCGGAGCGCATCAAAATCCCCTCGTCGGTGCATATGCTCTTCGAAGTCCAGGATCTCGCCGTGGCGTCGCCCGCAACCGTCTCGCGATGCGGCATGGTCTACATGGAGCAGATTCACGTCGGCCAGGACGCGCGCGTTGACGCTTGGGCGACACGTACTCGCATAGCAGAAACGCTCCCCACGCAGGCGGCTCGCCTTTGCAAGCTCGCCAAGCTGCACGTGCCGCGCGGCCTGCTGTGGGTTCGCAGCAACGCTCTGCTGCGGATCCCCGTGTCCGATGCGCATGTTATGCAGAGCTTCCTCAACCTTTTGAGTAGCGCGCTGAGCTTCCAAGACGTATGCGAGGACCACGCGTCGCTCGAGCGTCTCGTGTCAATGCTGTTCGTCTTCTCGTACGCGTGGTCTGTTGGCGGTGGGCTTGCGGCGTCGAGCCGCCCAGCCTTTTCGGCATTCTGCCTCCAAGAGCTTGCTCCTCTGCTGGACGGCGCTGGCAGAGTGACCGATGTGTTCAACGTCTTTGTGGAACCGACTTCGGCGACCTTCCTTTCCTGGGACCGCGCCATTGCGCCCTTCGTCTTTTCGCCCGCCACGCCGTACTTTGATCTGCTCGTCCCCACCCCAGATACGACGCGCTATAGCTACTTGCTTCGGCTGCTCTCGACCAACCGGATCAACGCGCTCTGCGTAGGCGAGACGGGCGTTGGCAAGAGCGTATCATCAGTACGTTCTTGAACAGCGTATGTGGCGCAGCTCTGCCAGAGCCGGATGGCGTCGGCGAGGAGGGTGCGGGGCGGACGAGCCGGGCTCGACTGCCTTGGGTGCCAACGCAGCGGCTGCCAAGTCGCAACTTAGTCGCGGCGCAAGCCTCCGGTTCAGTCGGCTCACAGGCAAGGGCCAAGAGTTTGTCCAGGCCACGATCAACTACTCGGCGCGCACGACGCCGCACAACGTGGTGGAGGTCCTCGAGCTCTCGCTTGAAAAGAAGCGCAAAGCCCTCCTAGGGCCTCCCGGTGGGAAGCGCATGCTGCTCTTCATCGACGACATCAACATGCCGGCGCTGGAGACGTATGGGGCGCAGCCTCCAAACGAGCTTGTTCGCCAGGTCATCGACCAGGGTGGGTATTACGACACGGACAAGCTCTTTTTCAAGGCTGTCACAGACGTCAACGTGCTGGCGGCGTGCGCGCCACCAGGCGGAGGCCGGAGCGAGCTCCCGCCGCGGCTGTTGCGCCACTTTCACGCATTGTGGATGCCCCAGCTCGGCGACTCGAGCCTCGAGACTATTTTCAACGCGATCCTCGGCGGCTTTCTGCGTTGCGAGGTGCCGGCTCTCTCCGACTTGTCAGGCCCTATCGTTCGCGCTAGTGTGCGGCTCTACAACGCCGTGCTGGGAGAAATGCTGCCGACGCCGAGCAAGTCGCACTACACGTTTAACCTTCGAGACGTGAGCAAGGTGTTCCAGGGCATGCTCATGGTCCGCGCCCAAAGCTGCCCTCGCAGGACGTCGTCGTTCAGCTGTGGCTGCATGAGCAAGCGCGAGTGTTCAGGGACCGCCTCATGTGTGCAGAGGATCGGGCTTGGTTTGACAAGGCCGCCGTTAGTATCCTTGGCATGCAAATTCCGACGATGGCCGCCTCTGTCACGGTGGACAGCAAGGCGAGCAGCCAAGGCGAAAGCGATGGTCGCGCCCGTGACGTCGGGGCGCTGGTCTTTGGGGACTTTCGGTCAAAGGAAGACCACCCGAACAAGCCATACGAGCTGGTGGCGAGTTGCCAGAGCGAGCTCGAGGCACTCTCCGGCCTCTTTTCCGACTACCTGGAGGAGTACAACATCACCTTTCCGACGCAGATGCACCTGGTGTTCTTCCAAGACGCGATTCGCCACGTCGCTCGGATCTGCCGCGTCTTGCGGCAGCCGCGCGGAAACGCACTCCTGGTTGGCGTGGGTGGGTCGGGGCGCCAGAGTTTGACTCGGCTCGCCACGTTCATCGCGGGCTTCAAGTGCGTCTCTATCGAAATGACCCGAGGCTACGGCCCCGCCGAATTCCACGAGAGCCTTCGTGACATACTCATTCGGGCGGGCACCGGCCCAGAGCCCATCACGTTTCTATTCAGCGATACGCAGATCGCCTACGAGTCGTTCTTGGAAGACATCAACAACCTCCTCAACTCGGGCGAGGTGCCAAACCTGTACCAGCCAGAGGACACCGAGAAGATCTTGAGCGGCATTCGGCCCCTAGCGAGCGCTGCGGGCCGCGCAGAGTCGCGCGAGAGCCTCTTGGGCTTTTACCGGGACCGCGTGCGCGAGAACCTGCACATCGTGCTAGCGTTCTCGCCTATCGGGTCCTCCTTCCGGACGCGGTGCAGAATGTTTCCGTCGCTGGTGAATTGCTGCACGATTGACTGGTTCGATCCGTGGCCGCGCGACGCGCTCTTCTCGGTGGCGCGCTTCTTCCTCGTGCAAAACGACCGTGCGCTTGGGATCGAGGCGTACGTGGAGCCTCTGTGCCACATGTGCGTTCACATCCACAAAAGCGTCGAGGCCTCGAGCAAGGCGTATTTAGAGCGCGACGGCCGGCACAACTACACCACGCCCACGTCTTACCTCGAGCTGATCCGAACATACAAGTCCATGCTCGAAGAGCAGCGCGAGGTGGTCTCTGGCCGGCTCGCACGGTACCAGAACGGACTACAGAAGCTCCTCGAAACCGAGCAGGTGGTTGCTGGGCTGCAGGACTCGCTCACCGAGCTTGTGCCGACGCTCGAGCGCGCCCAAAAGGACACTTCCGCACTTCTTGAGCGCGTCGCCGTTGACCAGGAAGAGGCTGACGCTGCACAGTCGATTGCGTTGAAGGACGAGGCGGTGGCCAAGGAAGTGGCCGCCGAGGTGAACGCCATCCGAAACGAGTGCCAAGCTGACCTCGACGAGGCGATGCCGGCCTACGAGTCTGCTGTCAAAGCGCTCGATCTTCTGGACAAGAAGAGCATCCAGGAGCTAAAGTCGTTTGCGCAGCCGCCCCCCTTGGTGGCCTTCACCCTCGAGGCGGTCTGCATCTTGCTCGGCGTCAAGCCTGACTGGGCCACTGCGAAGCGTCTCTTGAACGACATCAACTTTCTGCAAAAGCTCAAAGAGTTTGACAAGGACAACATCGACCCCAAAAAGGTCCGCAAGCTCGCAAAGTACATCAACGAGCCCGACTTTAACGCCGATAAAATGAAGTCGGTCTCGACTGCGGCGTGCTCGCTCTGCATGTGGGTGCACGCAGTGTACATCTACGACAAGGTGGTGAAGAACATTGCCCCAAAGCAGGCCAAGCTTGCAGAGGCGGAGACCAGCCTGGAGCAAGTGGAGCGCGAGCTGGAGCAAAAACAGGCCAACCTGCGAGCGATCATTGCCAAAGTGGAGGCTCTTAGGGCGCAGTACGAGGAGAGCCTGCAAAACAAGAAGGACATCGAGGACCGTGCCAAACAAACCGAAGTGCAGCTTGCACGCGCACAGCAGCTCATTTACGGCCTCGGCGACGAAAAGGGGCGGTGGACGATGCTGGCCACGCAACTGCAAGAGGACCTGAGCAACCTGGTGGGCAACACGATGCTCGCTACGGGCTGCATCGCGTACATGGGGCCCTTTACGGCATCCTACCGCGCCAAGTTGACGGCAGAGTGGTCGGCCCTGTGCCGCCGAAACCGCATCCCGGTGCAAGCCGGAGAAGAGTCGATCTTGCGAATGATTTCCGACCCGACCACCGTGCGCCAGTGGCACATCGACGGGCTTCCCGCCGACACGTTTTCCACCGAGAACGGGATTCTTGCCACAATGGGCCGTCGCTGGCCGCTCATGATCGATCCCCAGGGCCAGGCAAACAAGTGGATTCGAAATACCTTTCGCGAAGACTCGAGCGCGCCTCCTGCAGGTGGCGCGGTGGGGAGGCCGAGCCGCGGGCTCAAGGTTATCAAGCTCTCCGACCCGGACTTTTTGCGGACGCTGGAGAACTCGATCCGGTTTGGGTCGCCCGTGCTCTTGGAGAATGTTGGCGAGACTCTGGACGCGACCCTGGAACCGGTGCTGCTGAAACAGGTTTTCAAGCGCGGCGGCCAGGTGCTCCTTCGGCTCGGGGACACGGACGTCCCCTACTCGGACGACTTTAAGCTGTTCATAACGACCAAGTTGCCCAACCCGCACTACATGCCTGAAGTGATGGTCAAGGTCACCCTGGTCAACTTTACCGTGACGCTAAGCGGGCTCGAGGACCAGCTCCTCGTAGACGTGGTGCGTTGCGAGCGCCCGGACCTCGAGGTGCGCAAGGACGAGCTCGTGGTCTCCATCGCCAACGACAAGCGCGAGCTCAAGGAGATCGAGGACAAGATCCTCTTCATGCTGGCCAACTCATCCGGCAACATCCTCGACGACGAGCAGCTCATCGAGGAGCTTGGCAAATCCAAGAAGACGTCGCAGGCGATCAACACGCGGATGGCCGAGGCAGAGCACACCACGGCAGAGATCAACAGGGCCCGCGAAGTCTACCGCACGGTCGCTCGGCGTGGCTCCATCTTGTACTTTGTGATCGCCTCGCTGCCGAGCATCGATCCCATGTACCAGTACTCGCTGCAGTACTTTCAGAGCCTGTTCGTGCTGCTCATTGAGGGCGCGCCGCGCTCCGAGGTGGTCGAGGAGCGCGTCAGCTTGCTCTTGAACAACATCTCGGAGAAGGTGTACATCAACATTTGCAGGGGGCTCTTCGAGAAGGACAAGCTTGTCTTCAGCTTCAAGATCGCCGTAGAGATCATGCGGGACGCCGGCCGCATCTCTGCCGCAGAGTGGCGGCAGTTCCTTTTGGGCTGCGTGGACGAGAGCGAGATTCGAGGCCTGTTGGAGGTGTTTGGCGACACACCCGAGATTGTTGGCGACCGGCGAACGTGGATCGAGGTTTGCTCCTGCGCATCGGCGTTTCCTGACTTTAAGGGGCTGGCCCTCGACGTGCAGGTATCGCACGCGCGCGAGTGGCAGGCGTGGGCCGCGATGGATGACATGCAGCGCGCTCCGCTTCCGGGTGAATGGGAGGACCGGCTAAACCCGTTCCAAAAGCTGCTTTTGGTGCGAGCCTTTCGCAAGGAGCAGGTCATCTTTGCTGCGCGCGACTTTGTGGGTGACGCACTTGGGGCAGCCTACATGCAGTCCCCGCCCTTCGACCTCAAGGGCGCTTATGCGGATTCGACGTGTGCGACGCCCATCATCTTTATCCTCTCGCCTGGTGCAGAAGTCACAAACAACCTGCTTGAGATCGCAGAAGCCTGCGGGAAAGGCGGCAACGGACTGCGCATCATTTCACTCGGGCAGGGCCAGGGCCCCGTGGCAGAGCGGCTCATCAGCGACGCTCGCGAGTCGGGCAGCTGGGTGTGCCTGCAAAACTGCCACCTTGCGGTGTCGTGGCTATCAAGGCTCGAGCAGCTCCTGGAGAGCGCGGACGTGCTCGCGGCGGAGGGCAAGATCCACGTCGAGCACCGGCTGTGGCTTACCTCGGACCCGAGCCCAAAGTTCCCAGTCACCGTTCTCCAAAACGGGATCAAGATAACGAACGAGCCGCCGCGAGGGGTGCGCGCAAACATGGCCCGCTCGTTCAACGACCTCTCGCCAGACGAGTACGAGCAAGGCTCCACAACATGGCGGCGGCTCTTGTTCGGTCTCATGTTTTACAACGCGCTGATCCTCGAGCGGCGCAAGTTTGGTGCGATTGGGTGGAACATCCAGTACGGGTGGATGAATTCGGACCTCAAGACGGCTCTGAAGAACGTCAAGCTCTTTCTGGAGGAAAGCGAAGCGGAGGGCCACAGCGTGCCCTTCGAGACCCTTCTGGTCATGGTGGGCGACGTGGTGTACGGGGGCCGCATTACGGACAAAATGGACAAGCGTACGAACCAGTCGATCCTGATGCAGTACTTTTGCAAGGACATCCTTTGCGGCGGGTTTTCTGTCGTGCCCGGGGTGCAAGCGTTTCGAGTTCCCGATGCGCCGACCTTGGCCGAAATGAGCTCTTACGTGGACGGGCTCCCGCGAGACGACAAGCCGGCGCTCTTTGGATTGCACGCCAACGCGGACATCACATTCCAAGAGAGCGAAACCAAGTGCCTCTTGGACACGCTGATATCCTCGCAGGTCAACCTTGGGGTGGCCGACAAGGCGCAGGCAGAGCAAGAGGCCGACAGGGACGCCAAGGCTGAGGCGGAGGCCGAGTCGCACAGCGATGCAGAGCCGGTGCAGGCCGGCGGAGCGGCGAGCTCCGACGACGAGGTTGTGAGGCGGCTCGCCGAGCAGATACTGCAGCGCGTCAAGGCGGCGCAAGCGCTCGACAGGACCGCGGCGCACGCCGAGTCCTTTGCGCTGGTCGACGGCCGCGTGAACGCCCTCGGGGTGTTTCTCGCCCAAGAGCTGGCGCGGCTTAAGGCGATGCGCAGCGCTGTGGAATCCTCCCTGAGCGAGCTTGTTCTTGCCACGCAAGGCCTAGTGGTGATGAGCGCGCCCCTTGAGGACATGTACGAGCGGCTGCTCTACCAGCGCGTGCCTGCGCAGTGGCAGCATTATCCCTGCCTAAAGCCGCTTGGGTCCTGGGTGGTCGACTTTTTGGAGCGCATTGGGTCGATAAACGACTGGCTGGTCCGCGGCCCGCCGCCCTCGTTCTGGATCTCGAGTTTTTCTTTCCCCAAGGCTTTCTCACCGCGGTCTTGCAGCACCACGTGCGCAAGGCCAAGGTTCCCATCGACGAGCTACGGCTTGGGTATGCGGTGTCGATGACCCGCGTGGAGGAGCAGAGTGAGGTGCGCGCGGTGCGCCCTCCAAAGCTCGGCGTGTACATTCACGGGCTGTTTTTGGAGGGCGCTCGCTTTGACGTTGCGACAATGCAGCTTGCGGAGGCGGAGCCTGGCGTCTTGCACGACCCGCTGCCGTTGGTGAACCTGTTCGCCAAGCACAAGGACGGCGCAGCGGAGACAGACGACGATGTGTACTTTTGTCCGCTGTACAAAACGTCCTTGCGCTACGGCACGTTGACAACGACGGGGCACAGCTCCAACTTGGTGTGCCAGATCGAACTGCCGACACGAGCGGATGCCAACCACTGGGTGCGCCGTGGCGTCGCTTTGGTCAGCATGCTCAACGATTGAGTTTGTTAGTAGATGTTGTTTGTAAAATCAGCGCCAAGTACTCCTCCGTTTGGCCCGTTGTAGCAGGTGCGCATGCGCGAGGGGGCTTTGCACAACCCACCCGCTCACGCAAGCGAACGGACTCGGTTTCGCGTCGGCGCAGACGGCCAAGCCAGCTCCCTTCCCCTGCATGCACGGCGCAGACAGGGCGCACGCGCAAACAGAATCGCAAGCTTTCAGGGAGCCAGCCAGGCACAGCCTTGAACGTTCGACAGCCCAAGTAGAC
>BLSG01000006.1:32708-47512 GCA_012862495.1 Thraustochytrium aureum | reverse complement strand
CGACGACCGTTTGGTGGCTCGCATACCGCTTCAATGGTCGCGATTGGGGTCCGCGATTGGGTTTCGCGATTGGGGTTTGCGATTGGGGTCCGCGATTGGGCGAGACGCTTCCTCCTTTCTTGTTTAATTCATTTTAAAAGGTCCTAGTCCAGCTCAAAGAGGATGCCGGAGCTCGCAGCACCAGGCGCAGCATCACCTGGTGGAGCATTCGGCGCGGCAGCGGACGCGGGTTCGGCCTCCGCGGCAGCCTCAACAACGCCCTCTTTGTCGGCGCGGGCGGGAATAGCCTCATCGTCCTCGTCCTCCGCCTCCGCCTCTTCCGCTTCCTCCTCGCCAAGGAGAAAGTCGACCAGCTTGAAGACCGCCTCGTTGGTGTCTTCGTTCGTCTCCTCCGCATGGTAGACCTTGATGATCGAGTAGATGTGCTTGTCGCGCAGCGCGCAACGACCAGCGCGCGTCGTGCAAAGCAGCAGAAAGGTGTCGATGATGGCCTTCCTGACGCCCTCGTCTGGCTCAATCTGGAGCTCCACCTCGCCCGCCTGGGCACGCGCAAGCTCCTTTTGCACCAGCTCTGGGAGCTCGTCCAGGTCGTCCTGGCTCGCGACCCCTTCCGGGCCGACGAGAGGCAGGATGAGGTTCTCGATCATTGGCGTGTGGCGCGTCATCCGCCGATGATCCTCGATCGCAAAGCAGCAATTGCGCACCGTGTCTACCACGCCGCGCCGCACGGCCAAGTCGTCTGAGCGCAGTAGCGCCACGAGTTGGGCGAGGTAGGACTGCTTGCGGTCCAGCACCACCGCGCGGCCCTCGTCGAGTCGCGTCATGTTGGTGAGCACCATAGCAGCCTCAGGGAGCTCCGACGGCGCCCGAAGAAACACATTGAGTAGGATGCGCAAGTCGTACCCGGGGTGGTCTGGCCCCAAGCGACCTGCCAAGAATCGCTGCGCCCCGGGAACAGTGGTTGTCAGGTTGTTGAGCAGCTTGACCAACGTGCGCGACACTGGCGAGACCTTGGACGAGGCTTGCCGGAGCTCACCGAGGCGCTCGAGGATGTGCGACCACACCGCAGGCCGCTCTGCGAGGTCGTCGCGAACGCGCTCGTTGGTCGTCATGTTGACGAGGGCATTTGCAGCGTGGAGAGAGCCTGGCTCGCTGTCGCCCAGCATGCGCGCGAGTAGCGTGCAGGTGTCCTTTCCGTCAACGGCGCTCAGCATGACGATGCCCCCATCGGTCCCGGTGAGCGACAGGACAACCTTGGCCGCCTCTGCACGAACATCAGCGCGCGGCGAGGCCAGGAAGGAGACCACCTCCTCAACTTGCTCCATCCTCGCCGACGCCGGCCGCCTCTTCTAGCAGCGCACCGTCCACAGCAGCCAGCAGGGGCGGCGCCCGTCGCCCAGCGCTGGCGCAAGCCTGCAGGCTCGCGGCCGTGAGCAGCGCAGCTCGGTCGCGGGGAGGGGGCCTCGAAAATCCCGAAACCAACCCTCCAGCCCACTGATCAAAACCACCTTCGCCACCAATCAGACCGCGCAGACGCGACCGGTTCGCACGCGCTCGTGCGACGTGCCCAAGCTAGCCTCGGGTGCCAAGAGGCTGGCAGACTCGCAGCTCGCGTCGCGGCTTTCGGGGTGTGTCGCGGCCCTCGCCGCCAGTCAAAAACCGCAGAAAACGAGGGCAAGTGGCCCCAATCCGAGCCGGTCCAGACCCGGAACCCTGCAGCGGCGGCCACGGCGGCGGGCGCGTCGAGGAGCGTCCCGGGAAGGCAGGCGCAGCTCGGCTGGCTTGGCGCAGCTGCACGCACAAGGCCCGCGCACGGGCGTCGTCTCGGAATGGCGCAGCAACTCGGGGAGAAGCGCGTCGCGCCTGACAGCCGCGAAGATGGCCTTGTTATCCTGTACTACAAGTACGTCGAGCTAGGGGACGATCAGGCTGTCGAGAGCGCCGCGGAGCAGCAGCGAGAGACGTGCACCGCGCTCGGACTCAGCGGTCGCATGCGGATTGCCGCAGAAGGTGAGTTGCTCGACGGGCCGCCGACCGCACCTGCAGCAAAGCGCGACCTGGGCTGTTGCTGACGCTGCAGCGGGGCACGCGGTGGTCGCGCGACGACGATGGCCGCGCGATAGGGATAAACGGGACGCTGTTCGGCAGCGAGGCCCAGATATCAAAGTACCAGGAATTCATGGAGGCCAGCGAGCTCTTTGGCGGGATTCAGTACAAATACAGCAAGGGCGCGGCTTCGTGCAAGAAAGTCTCCGACCCGTTCGAGGGCGAGCTGTCCATCAAAGTCTGCAAGGAGATTACGTCAACGGGGCCCATGAAGGGCTCCAAGCCGACCGCGCTCGGTGGAGAGGGCGGGCGCCACCTCAAGCCGGCCGAGTTTCACGAGATCGTCAAGCGCGCCGCAGTGGACGACAACATCGTCCTCATCGACACGCGCAACCACTACGAGACGGCGGTGGGCTCGTTCAAGAACGCGGTGGACCCCAAGATTCGCAACTTTGCGCAGTTCCCCGCCTGGCTCGACGCCAACCGCGAGCACCTGCACGGCAAGCACATTGCCATGTTCTGCACGGGCGGCATTCGCTGCGAAAAGGCCAGCGCGTACGTACGGAAACTGGGGATTGCATCCGAGGTGAGCCAGCTCGAGGGCGGCATCCACTCGTACCTCGAGCAGTTCAGCGAGCAGGCGCAGCGCGGCGGGATCCGAACGAAAAAGCTCTGCGTCGAAACCCCGCAAGAGTTGACTGCCAAGGCAGAGATCAGCGCGGCGCCCGTGGGCCCCGGAACCGGCGAGCCCTGCCTTTACGAGGGCATCAACTTTCAATTTGACAACCGGTTCTCGCGCCCAGAAGTTGGCGAGGGCCAGAACGCAGCGGTCTACGAACCTGCCCGGTGCCAGCAGTGCGCCAAACACTTCAACGTGACGCGAAAGAACGCCGCTTGCGCGGTCTGCAAGGACTTTGTGCTGATCTGCGACGACTGCATCGGCGATTTCGACGCAACTGACCCCGTTTTTCAGCCCTCTGGCTCGCCCGTGCTCACTGAAAGGTCGATTCTCTGCTTCGAGCACCAGCTCCTCTCGGACCGCTGGGAGCACTACATGGCGCGACTCGATTTTCAGCCTTCCGAGTTGCAGCGCCATCTCGCTTCCTTGCGGCGTCTTGAGGAGGCCTGTGCGTCCAAAAGGGGCGCCTCGAAGCGCAGGCGCACGCTCGCCCTTCAGGCGGGCCGCATCGAGCAGCTCCTGGAGCGCCTCAATAGGGATGCGGGGCGCCAAGAGCACCAAAGTGGGTGAGGCGGAATCTGGCGAGTTGGGCGCCGCGACCGACAAGCGGCTCAAGTTTGCGCCCTTTGTGCCGTTCTTCGAGTGGCGGGCAAAGCCAGGGGCGGCCGAGGCCCAGTGATGTCGGCCCCTGTGCCTTGCCTCAAGCTGGCAGGTGTCACAAGCGCGGTCAGCGTCTCTGGCGCTCGAGCTCTGCGCACCGCGACGCGCAGTGATCTGCGCGATGCCGTTGCTGCTGGGGTGCGCGATCACCTGACGCAAGACTATCAACTATTTCGAGCGAGCTGTTCCCACGAGACGAGCTGGTGGAGGCGCCAGCCTGAGTCCTGCTGTCGTGACGGCCGAGCGAACCGGTAGCCCGCCGCAGAGCACTTGAATGGCGCACGCACAGTGCGAGAAAGTGGGTGGGTGGGTGGCAAGCCTGTCTGTTCGGCTTCCCGCGTCTCCAGCGGATTGGCCAGCTGGCCACCGTTGCTGCTGGAGTTGTTGCCGGAGCAGGTTCGCGGCGAATAATGCGAGGTAAAGGTTCGATATAGAACGCTTTTTTTCATTCCATCAATCGCCGCCAAGGCCGAGGCGCACGGCCAAAAAGGCCGCTGGGATTCCGAACAAGGGCCAGAGCGCGACCTTGTTCACGCCGGTGCTGGCCAGGACGACAACAAGCAGCGAGATGAAGGGCACAATGGCGAAGCGCAGCCAATCGCGAGGCTGGATCTTGCGCGCCGCCCGCCACTGATGGTGCACCAGTGCGCCAAGCAGGCACGCTGAAGCGAAGAAGAGGACGAGGCCGGCGAACGCACAGGCCGTAGCGGCAGCTTGCTCATCCGGGTCGATGCCCCCCTTGGGCTGGAACGGCTTGACCTTGTGCTTGGTCACCGGCTCAATTGCGTAGTCAGTTACCAAGTTGAGCGCGCTCGGCAGCAGGGACACAAAGATGCAAAAGTGGCCGTTCAGCAGTCGTGTCCACATGTCCCAGGCCGCCTCTGGCCGAATGATCGTGTCGAAGAGGATGTGGTGCAGAGTCCACAACAGGTTGATGATCACGAACGAGCCCGCGTACGTGAGCATCTGCCACTTGCGCTTGCTCTGCGACTCGTCCTCGTCAAAACTGCACCTGAACTGGAGCTGGCTGAGGTCCAGATCCGGCCTGCACCCGTCGCTCCAATGGAGCACGCAGTCTTCCAGGTTGTTCAAGTCTTTGCAGGCCGGGACGGGCTGGATTTCAAGCACGATGAGCGTCGCCGAGATGGCCAAAACGCCGTCTGTGAAGGCCTCGAGGCGCTTTTTAAATTGCGCAAACGCGGCAGCTTCGCGAGCGGCCTCCTGCTCAAGCGAACCCACGACGGAGGGGCTCGCCGGCGAGAGCTGCGCGTCGTCCTCCCGGCCGCCCTCCAGCAGCGGGGCACTGAGTTGCGAGTCCTGCGAGTGGCGGCCACACGGCGGCGTTGACGAGTTTTGCTGCGCCAGCGCGGCGTGCCGTGCGTCTGCCAGACGCGATGCCTTGAGGTTGGCAAACTTGCGGCTGAACACGCCCAAGACGACTGGCATGAGGAGGTACAAGAGTATCGCGAGGTCGACGTTGGCGTAGCTCGCCGCGAGCGCCACCACCGAGATGAGGAACAACACGCCGGCCTCCGCCAGATAGAGGCGCGAAAACCACATTCGGTGCGTCCACGTGGCGAGCCCCTGAAACGCCAGGTGCGCCATCGTGATCAGCAGCACGTTGGCGTAAAGTTGGCGCACCACCGATGCCCTGGCGTCGCCCTGGCCGCCCGACGCCGAGTCGGCGTTTGCCGCGCTCGCGGAGGTGAACGGCAGAAGGCTGGTGGCCAGGAGCTCGAGCCAGTTCGCAAGAACCAAAAAGATGTTGGCGCTCTCCATGCCCCGAAACCCGCGCCCGTTCCAAACAAACACGAGAAACACAAACCAGAACGATACCCAGTACCGCGCGAACGCCTGCAGCCTGAACGGCGAGGTGAGCACGTCGAACAGCGACCCGCCAGTGACCAGAATCTCTTTCTTCGCCGCCTCGTTCACCTTGAGCAGCGGCACGGCGAGCAGCGTCGCCGCGATGCTCAGCACGGCGTCCGAGTAGGCTTGCACCCGTTCCGTGCCCACGTGGAGCGCGCCGAGCTCCAGTCCGACGGCGTCGCGAAACGACGAGACCCACGCCGCCGCCGCGAACGCATTCGGCAGCGAGGGCACGGCGCCGCCGACCTCGGCGTCCTCCTGCGCGGCGGCCGTTGCCGTGCCGCTCGTAGTCGAGCTCGCGCCGCTGGCAGAAGCCCTCATCGTGCGCAAGAGCTCAAGAGGCAGGCAGGCAGGCAGGCAGGCAGGCAGGCCGCCGGCGGGGCCCTTTCGCTCGCCGAGTGCCTGTCCTGTGACGCTGACGGAGATCGAGTCTTGAAGGGAACAGAGACAACGGATCTATCCATTATAGACGGAAACCTGCGCATAAATCCACTAACAAGGGATGTTTAACGAGACAGCGGACCTAACCATGAACAACGGATCACGGGCAGCAGGGAGAAACGTACATAGCCGCTAAAGACGGATCTTTTAGATATAAATGGATCTACCAATATACAACGGATCTACCCGTAAACACCGGATCCTGCCTCCCGTCACCACCCGTACCGAAGTGACGTGCCCTGCAGATGTCCACGGAGCGGGCTGCTAGGTTAAGGTTAGGTTTCGTAAATAATAGCGGGCCAATCGCCCCGCTGTTTCTGGTGATGCAGGGCGACGAGCGGGCGAGCAGAGGCGCTTTCTGGCTGCGGTTGTTGAGTGCGCCCGAGCGGCTCGGCGCCTGCGGCTTGCGTTCCTGGGCGCGTTCCTGTCTGGCCGACTGGCTGCGTGCCTGGCTGGCTGGCTGGCTGTGTGCGTGCGTGCGTGCGGGCGGGCGGGCGTCTTTGTCGCTGTTTTCGGATTCGACTGCGGCGTTCTTGCCCTGCCTGTCGCTGCAGCCTTGCTGTTGCCTCGCGGGGCCCTCCTCCTTCCGTCGGTCGCCATGCTTGGACGCGTCGGCCCCGTCGGCCGCGGACGCGCCGCGCTGGTGACGAGGCGCGGGGCGAAGAACACCGGCTGGCTGCTCAAGCATTATGAACGGAGGGCGAGGAAGGTCGAGGTGGCGGAACACTGGGAGAGTGCGCCCGCGCTTCCGCCGGTCGTGCCGGACGCCGGCCCCAACCCGCGGCCACGCGCTTTTCTGGACTTTGCGATCGGGTCGAACCCGGTTGGACGCGTCACTGTGGAGCTCGCGCGCGACGTGCTGCCCCGGACTGTCGATAATTTTCTGAAGCTGTGCGAGGGCAAGGGCAAGTCGGACGCTTTGCCCGACACGAGCTTTGGGTACAAGGACACCGTGGTGCACCAGATCATGAAGAATTCCTGGATCACGCTTGGGGACATCTTTGCGGCGAACGGAAGGGGGGGCCACTCGGCGTTCGGCCAGCGCTTTTTCAGGGACGAGGGCTTCTTTATCAGGCACGGCAAGCCAGGCATCCTCTCCATGGTGACTGGCGGCGTGCACCAAAACTCGTCCGTGTTCATGATCTCGCTCAAGCCACTCCCGCACATTGACGGCCGCAACGTGGCTTTCGGGGCGGTCGTGGACGGCTTTGACGTCGTCGAGAAGGTCTCTCGCGAGTTCCAGGTGCAAGGTGCCCCGGTAACGCCAATCCGAGTGATAGACTGCGGCGTCCTCTCCTCGTGACTTGGGGTTGCGCGGCCACACGTGGATTGACTTTAGCTAGCTACTCGATTAAAGCGTGACGCGCTCGCTCCGTGCAGGCTTGGCCCTTGCTCAGACCCGCCAACTTCAGCTGGCCTCGTGCGGCGCGCTGGCGCAGCTACTCGTGCGCGCCCGAGGGCCGCGCGACGGGGCCCGCTCGTCGTCCGCCTGGTCGTCAGAGAGGCCAGAAGCAAACTCGGCGCTCCCTCGGCTCCGCCGCACCCGCCTGCCCCGCCACGATGTACGCTCTAGCATATGCGCAGCGGTCCGAGAGACGTGCAGCGCGATCCCGCTCGACTGCCGCAAAACCCGCCGCGAGCTGGGAGCTGGCGGGGTGTACGTGGCCGCCCGGTCAGCCGCAAAGTCGCCGAACCGCGCGCTGCTGTCCAAGCTGCGCGAGAGCAAAGCAGGCGAACCGTGGGCTTCCAAGGGGCCACCATCCCGCCGCGCGCTTCCCCACGCCGCCTCACTCTCTCGCCCGAAAGGCCCTGTGGTCTGCAGGCTGGCGTTCTCATTTCGAGGCGGACCCAACCTCGAGCGGGCGGCGGCGAGCCCGCCCGCAAAGGGACTCGGCGGCGGCCCGCGGAGCGGCTGCCGTCTGTCCGGGCCTGGTGAAGAGGCGACCGGGTCGATGTATGGTGTTCCATACAGCAGCGCGTCGATCTCGTCCATCGCCCGCGCCCGCGCAGACGACCCAGCAAAGTCGTCGTCGCTTTTGTCGTCAGCCTCCAGCAGCCAGAGCCCCTGGGTTATGAAGGCCTCCTCGACAACCGCCAGGATGCTCATTGCCACGACATAGAGGTGGATGCACACAAACGAGGCCAGGTAAAGGGCGTGAAGCGAGAAAGGGATCGTGGGGTCGCCAGTCTGCACGTCCAAGAAGGTTGCCCACATCTCGTCGCCGATGCAGACGGCGAAAAGCGTGGCCGCAGTGTTGCCAACCGTCCCGAAGCGGTGGACGCGGTCCCCGTACATGCACAGGCCAAAGATGATGTACCCCATTGTGATCGGGATGACTCCGACGATGATCTTGGCCACTTCGGAGCGCGCGGCGCGGTTGACCTGAATGAACAAGTAGTCTACCAAACTGTACTCGGCGTACTCGAGCAAGGCGAGCAAGTGGAGAGCGCAGCCCAGCCCGAGCAGCACCTTGACAATTCCCGCCGTCCACCCCGACTCTTGTTTCACAAACAGGTGGGGGTGGCCGCCCATCAAGTCCAGGACCTGGGCGGCGGAATACGCCAGCAAGCAGCCGTCTGCCGCGATGGACACGAGGTTCCACAAGTTGATGATTGTGAGCTTGTCGTTCCACCAGATCTCGCCCCAGGAAACTGGCTCCCCAACGGAAGAGTCCTCTGAGCTCGTCGTCGACCCCGTGCGCGACAGCCCCTCGTCGCATGGCTCTGCAGCTGCTTCGGAACTGCCACCAGCAACAGTCGCATTCGCGGGCGGCCGCCTGCACGACTCTGTGGCTCTCTGGGGCCTCGTCGAGGCCGTGGGCTGGCGCGGACCCTCTACCGAGAAGCGGCGTCGCTGGAGAGGGCGGGCGGGGGGGGGGGCGCCACCAAGAGCGACGCAGAGCGCAGCCGGCGCGACTTGGAGTGCAGCCGCGGCCGCCGCGCCGAGCTGACTTGCGCGCTGGCAGCTTCTGCAAGTGACGAGGCCCCAGGAGGGCACTGGGCAGAACCAGCAATAAAGACCCCAGGGCGCGCGGCGGCCTTGCTCGCCCTCGCAGAGAAAGCCCCACGCAAAACCTTTATCACAGCGACCCCGCGCCACACCCGCGCAAGGGCTGTCCCAAAGTGGACTATGCATGCAACGACGAGCCAGCCATGGAGCCAGAGAATCGGCATGGTCAAAGAAGGCGCCGCTCGCGCCGCACAGCGCTGCTCGCTCTTCTGGCGGATTGTTGCAAAGAAGGGGCCGGCGCCGTTCTCGCGCTCGAATGCGAATCGGTACTCCCACAGCACGCACAGGTCTCGCGTCAGGTACCACTGCGCGGGGTTTTGCGACTCGATGCTGAGGAAGAGCTCCATAAGCTCCAGATCGTGGATAAATTTGGACACAGCGGCCTTTGGCTCGCTTGGGGCGAGCGGCCCGAGGTCTGCCGGGGCCGACACCACGAGCCAAACGTCAGTGCCGTTTTCGTCCGACACGACCAGGTGCAGGCGCGGCAGAGCGACTGGGTTGTCCGGGTCGAGCGCGTCAGCAACTCGCACGTAGTCGACTGTCTGCTGCGTCAAGGCGAAGTAGTTCTCCACCACGTTGACCAACTGCAGCTGTGCGTCGCTCGTGTTGAACACGACAAACTCGTTCGCGTGAAAGTCCTCCGCGTCAAAGTCAAACCCACCGTGCCGGCTAAAGGCGTCATGCTGCAGCGACCCCGCAAAGATGAGGTTGAAGCAGTTGCGCTCAAAGTTTGCTGAAAAGCTCGCCAGGACGTGCTCCAGGAGCGCCACGTGCAGGATGGCGCTGCCAATGACGACCAGCTGGGCCAGCTGTCGTGTCGGCCAAACGCCGTACAGCCGCCACCGCGCCACGGGGCTGATCTCGATCTCCTCTAGCAGGTCGCGGGGCCGCTCGTGCGCCTCCATGCTGCGAGGCTGGCGCCGTTGGAGACCCAAGCTCTCTTCCTTCATCTCGCATCGCATCAATCTCGAGCCTTGTTCATGAAAAAAAAGCAAAAGCAAAAGAGCTGGAACAAGTTCGTTCGGTTTGTTCCACAGACGCAGCACGGCACCAGTGGCCGCAGTGGGCCCGCCCGGGCGACGGGCTCACGGGTCGACGAAGATCACATCGTTCGACTCCAAGAAGGCTGGCGACGTGATGCGCACCCTGGCGCCGTCTTTTCGCAGAGCGAGCGCGTGGGCGGGCGTGCGCCCGCTCGGGAGCCCCAGCGCGTCGTCGACTTGCGTGCACAGCTCGCTCATTGTGGTGGACTCTGGCGCAACGAGCATCATGACGGCCTCCTCGATGTCACTGTCGTCGGCTTTTTCGCCTGGGGCGACCCCGCTTCGCTTGACAAAAACACGGATTTTTGCCGATCCAGCCTTGGCTTTTGCAGCCTCATCGTCCACTGTGAGCGCGGTCACGACGCCTGCGTCGAGGCCACCGCGGCTTGCTGTCTCCCTCCGCAGCTGCATGAGCGTGTTCATGCACTCTTGGGTGTTGCTGACGAGCCAAACCATCGCATTCTGGTTGACACTGAGGTTGTCACCCCAACCAGTGCTTGTAATGCCGGGTAGCACAACGCGGACGCCAGAGACCCTTTGCCCGAGCAAGCCACCTGGGGGGTTGAACGCTTGGATGCCCTGCACGTCGCTCCACGGGTGGAAAACGTACTCGATTAGGCCACCAATCTCCTTCGCCTCAGCGCTGCCCTGCATGTGGCTTGGGCAGGGCTCAAAGTTGCGCACAACTTGGCCGAGGCCGCTGTCTGTGCAAAAGTAGACGGTGTTTTGCAGCGTGTTAGTCAAGTACCGCTCCCTGCTTGGAAGCGCCCACCCACAGCAGAGCAGACACGGCCAGAGGCATGGGATGAGTGTCAGCTGCCGCCTCGCCGCTGTCGCGATGGTCTTGACGGTCTGCGGGTCTGTGCGGTAGACAGCTAACAAGCGCTGCTCGCTCGTCAAGTTTTGCCGCACCAGCTCCAGGTCGGCCTCCAAGTAGTCGCCGCTCGGCTGCAGCACCTCCCCGTCAACGTCTTTCACCAACGCCATCGCCCACCCCCCACGACGAGCGCTTCAGACGAGTGCGCGCTTCCCGTGCCCCAAGCACCTCGCATTCAATCGGCTCTGCCCGCTTCCGCGCCTGCCTCCCAAGCCTTGTCGCCAATCGTTTGAGCTCTGCTCGCGCGCACCGACGGCGCGCCAGCATCGGGCGCAAAACTCTCTAGCTAGAGCTAGAGAGAGGAGAACTTCGACACCCTTCAACCCGACGATGAAGGTCGAGAGTCGAGGCGCGCACTGAACTTGGCTCGGAAACACCGCAAGCAAGACCGCCAACCCACGGGCAAAGACGCCCCGACTGGGCCAGTCAGAGAGCCGCCGGAGTCCAGCGCCAGCCTGCAGCAACCAGCGTCCTGGCTGGCAGGCAACCGCTCACCGCGAGAGAGTTTGCACCCGACATGGACACCACCACGGGGCGAAACCGACCCGACCTGCGGGAGCAATAACCTGCGCAATCGAACCCAAAGCTGGGGCCTGTCCAGCACGCGCGAGACGTCCGCCGCCGCGGCCGCGCGCGCGAGGAGCAGCCGCTGCCGGCGGGGAGGGAATCGAAATTCGCCCGCGTCGTTTTCCTCTGCCAATTTTCCGCGTCTCTGCTGTTGTTGAAGTTCGAATGTGATGAACATGAGCGGCAGACTCGCAAGAGACACGAGCGCGTGGGCGCCTTGGTGCGCTCGTGCGTGCGCGCGTGCGTGCGCGCTGTCTGGCTGGCGGCGGGCTCCTTCCTGTCGTTCAGGGTGTGCTGCTCTCTCTCTCTCTCTCTCCGCACTCGCTTCGCAGGGTAGTTCGTGCTGGCGGGATTTCGCGGTCGGCTCGGTTCTGCGGGGCCTCGGGCTGGACGGGTGAGGTGGAAGCGCTGGAGCAGCCATGGAGCAGCCAAGGCCAAGCGATGCAGAGGCGCTCGCTGGCGAAGATGGGTCCGGGTCCGAATTCGCGCATCTGTTTGTGTTCGCCAACGAGAAGGCCGGGATGACCCAGGTCGACAAAGCCAAAGTGAACCAGGTCATCTACGACATGAGCAAAGACTCCAGCTTCTTCAAGAACGCGCAGCGGCAGGACGCCAAGACGCAGGCGCGCGTCAAGGCCATGAAGGAGAAACTGGCCCTTGCGCGCCCAGCGGTGCTCGAGGCCCACCGCGTTCGCGCCGACAACAAGGCAGAGGACCTCGACGCGAGCTTGCGACTCGACCGCATTTTTGTCGTGGTGGACATGGACATGTTTTTTGCGGCCGTTGAGATGCGCGACGACCCGAGCCTGATCGGCAAACCGGTGGCAGTGGGCGGCATCGGCATGATCTCCACAGCCAACTACGAGGCGCGCAGGTACGGCGTCCGGTCCGCAATGCCTGGCTTCATCGCCAAAAAGCTGTGCCCAGAACTGGTTTTCGTCGGCGGGAGCGGCAGCTTTGCCAAGTACCGCGCCGCCAGCGAGGAGGTGCGCCAAGTGCTGCGCCAGTATGACCCCAATCTGAGCGGGTCCATCGACGAGGCTTACATGGACCTGACCCCCTTCGTCGACAGAGAGTTCGGCACTGACCGCACTACGGAGGAGCGGATGCAGTTTGCTTTCGCAGCCGTGCAGGAGATGCGCCGCCGCGTGTCGAACAAGACGCGGCTCACCTGCTCTGCGGGGATCGCCGCGACCAAGATGATTGCAAAGATAGCGAGCGACATGAACAAACCGAACGGGCAGCACATGGTTCCGGCGACCAAATCTGCGATGCGAGCATTTGTCCACGAACTCGTAAGTTTTCTCTGACTCGCGCACAGCAGGCGCTTGCGTGGCTGCCAGGGCAGCACCGGGGCCTAGACAGCTAACGGCGCGGGCGGCGACTCGGCCTCGCTCGAACTCTCAGCCGATCCGCAAGGTGCCAGGCATTGGCAAGGTCACAGAGAAGCTGCTCTCCGACTCGCTGAACGTGCAAAACGTCGGCGACCTGTGGCGCAACCGCGCCCTCTGCTCGTTCCTCTTCAAGCCCCGGTCCGCAGACTGGTTCCTGCGCGTGTGCCTGTGCTGCACCGAGGATAGGGAGTCAAGCGCGGTGCCGTTCGAGTCGAACCCGCGCTCCCGCAAGTCGATCTCCCTCGAGAGGACCTTCAGGGACAAGGGCAACATTGCAGAGCTTTCAGACATGTGCCAGGACCTCTGCAGAAAGCTGGCTCAAGACTGCGTGAAGAAAGGGATTCGAGGTCGCTGCTTTACCCTCAAGCTCAAGACGAACGACTTTCACGTCCGGCAGCGCCAGATCACCTTCAGCACCGCATTGCCGTGCGAGCCGTCCGGCGACGAGCTATTCCGACTCGCCCACCCGCTCTTGGTAAAGGAGCTCCCCTGTACATTGCGTCTCATGGGCGTGCGCCTGAGCCACCTCGACGACGGTGCGTCGTCGGCAGCGCACGACGCGCCAGCTGACAAAGAAACTCGCTCGCCATCAAGGCCGCGCGAGTGGCAGGCCCGTATCGAGAGCCTCTTTGCGCAGCAGTCGTCCCGCGACCAAAGCCAGCGCACGATTCGCGCTCGCGAACAGTCCGGGGCAGGAAGCAGCGGCAGCACAGGAGGCAGCGACGAGCCATGCGTCGACAGCACGCCGCCCGCTTGTACGGCGGGCCCAAGTGCGTCTGCCCCGCGCGGTCGGGGCAGCAAGGGCCCGCGAGGCGATTTCCCCTGGGCCAGGCCAGCGCGGGCCGCGAAGCGCTGTCGACGGCGCAGGCGCGGCGCAAAGCTGCGACCCGTGCATGGTGTGCCCAGTGTGTAACGCGAAATTGCCTGGGGCAAGCAACGCCGAGCTCAACGCGCACGTCGACGAGTGTCTGAACGCGTCGGTCATAGAGAGCGTTGCACATAGCAGTGGTCGAGGTGGGAGCGAGTCCTCGCGCATACAGTCTGGGGCACCGGGCACAATCGACGAGGGCCAGAGCGCATCGCCGGTCATAGAGAGCGCTGCGCGCCAAAGTGGGCGGGCTAGGAACGACCCCTCGCGCACACAGCCTGCGGCGTCGGGCACGATCAACTCGTTCTTCGTAGGAAGAGATCAGACTGTCAAACGACAAAGACGGCTGTAGTAAGCAAAGCACGTAAAACCAACACTGTATGGTATACCGTAGAGTACACCCCGCGCGCCTCAAATCAGGCTCGCTCGAGTGTCGCGATTCCTTGACCGGTTGCGGCGGGTCGGGCCAGAGGTGCTCTTCCCCGCTGCGCCCTTGCCTGTGCCTCTGGCGAGCGGGTTCTTGAGCTGCGCTCGCTCTGCGTACGCAATTCCGCGAGCCTTTGATTGCTCAGCGCGTCGCCGAGCCTTCTTCGACAGCGCGGAATTGCCGCTCGGCTTGGGCTTGCGCACCAAGGCGGCGGAGGCCAGCGCTGAGCCCTCAAAGGCGCCCTGCCCAGCCTGCTTGTGGTGCAAGCGGAGCGCGAACTGATCGATCACCGAGAGGCCTTTGCCGAGCGAGGCGGCCTGGCTAGCGGCCCCGTGGTGGTCCTCGAGCAACGACGGCTTGCTGTGTTTGACGTCGTCGATGGCGTCCAGGAGCGAACCCGCCGCGTTCGTGAATAGCGTCTCCTCGCGGCGCTCCTTGATTTCCTCCAGTCGCTTGGCGCTCGCAAACCCTTCCGCGCTGTTTGCGCCGAGCGCGTCGAGCATGGAGCTCACCGCCGTGGTGAACGTCCGCGCCCCCTTTTTTTCCTCAATCTCCTCGGCGAGCCTCTGGCAATGCCCCACATCCCCAGGACTAGCGCCAAGCGCATCAATCAAGCTCGCGACCGACACGCCGCCATCCGCGGCCTTCTCCGCGGCCAGCGCGCCGTTCGCGGGCGTCTCGGCCGCCATTCTCGCGCAACGAAAGCCAATCCTGGACTTGGCCAAGCGCGCACAAGGCCAGCGCCTCCCAGGCGCAGCAGGGCTGGGGGCTCCTTGGTCCCCTTGTCACTCTGCGCTAGCGCCTATCGCGCAGCTCCTGCTCGCGTTGGAGGCGCGAGGAGAGAAGGAGACTGGCTGATGTTGGTCGGATGTCGGAGATGATGTGCATGTGCATGAGTGAAGGACTCGCGCGGTCGAGGTGCT
>BLSG01000005.1:15027-33701 GCA_012862495.1 Thraustochytrium aureum | reverse complement strand
CGTTCACCCTGCGTGGATGCACCTGTTTGTGGTATACCTCGACTTTGGCTTTGACGGGGCGCCCCTTGCGCACTGCGCCACGGTGTACTTTATGTGCTTGGAGATATTTGTGCTGTTCACGTGCGCACAGGGTTTTCATCATCCACTGACCACGCCAAACACCATAGACTGGCCGTTTGTGCGCGATGTGCTTTTGCACCGGAAAAGCATGTGGATTCTGCTACGTCTTGGGCTGCCTGGGATTCTCTCAATGAGCGAGTGGTGGTTTTGGGAGTTGATCTGCTTCTTCAGCGGCGAGTTTGGGACCGCGAGTCTTGCCGCGCACAGCATCGCGTATTCCTTGGTGCCGCTCGCGTTCATGGTGCCGCTCGGGTTTAGCATCGGCCTCAGCACGCGGCTGGGGGCGTTGCTGGCGGAGAAGAAGGTCGATATGGCACGCCGGCTGTCGACGTTCGCGTTGGCGGCCTGCCTGTCGCTGGTTTCCGTCAACGGTTTTTGCGGTGTTTTTCTTTCAGGACAGCATTGTTGCGGCGTTCTCGTCTGACCCGGCGGTGGTCGCTTTGTGCGCGCAGATATGGCCTCTCGTGAGTTTGTTTGTTGCCATGGACGGCATGCAGGGCCCGCTATTGGGCATTCTGCGTGCCCTCTCGCAGCAATCGAACATGTCAGTGGCCATCGGGGTCTCGTTGTGGCTTATCGGGATCCCACTTGTCTGGTTGCTCGCGATGCAACGCGGGCACGGGTTGTTGGGGATTTGGGAGGCTATGCCGACTGCGTACTTGGCGCTGGATGGCGCGCTTTGCTATCTTTGCTGGCGCACGGATTGGCAAGCATATGCACTGTCAATCGACGTCACTTTTGCGGCTTCGGCGAGCGGCGCGGTACGCTCGACTAGGGGGCTCAAGCAAAAGGCTTCGGACGTGTTATGACTATGAACTTGGCACGCTCTCTCTAGAGCTAGCGCTCTCTCTACTAGCTAGAGTAGAGAGAGCTTCGCGCTCAATACTGCACCAGCATGAGGTACGTAGGCCTACGAGGAGCCGGCAAAGCGACGTCGATCGGCTTAGGGAGTTGGACTTGCGAGTGCCGCCTAGCGATCTTGCTCCACGCCCTTCCGCTCGCTCCTTGCCGCCGTCGACTCTGTCAAGATGTGAGCGCGACCGACAGCTATCGTGCTTTAGTCGGCGGGCGGGATTGTCCAGAAGCAAGAAAACCGCGAAAACACGGGACTGACGGCGCGAGGATGGCGCTGTGTCGCCCACGCTCACACTTGCGAGAATGAACGAACCCTAAATCGCCATTGCCCACACCTCGCTTTCCTCGTCATCATCATCGGCATCTTCAACCGTGTCGCCCTCCTCTTCGTCCTCGTTGTCCAAGGTCGCTCGGGCACCACGACGAGGCGAAGCCCGTGGCGACGTGGCCAAGGAGGATGCTTGACGAGCAACCTCGCGAGAGGCTCTCGGACTGCCTCTTGGCGAGGGCGCCTTTGGATGACGCTTGCCTGGACGCCCGCTCCCGTACGCGCTCTCCTCGTCCTCGTCCTCGTCCTCGTCATCCGCAAAGAGCAGCTTGCCCCGCGCGCGAAAGTTGTCGACAACGGGCGGTTGCGGCGGGCCCAGAGCAGCGCTCGCCCCACTGTTCGAGCCGCGGCTCGACGGACGTGGCAAGCGACCATCAATGTACGGCGTCAAGACCGCAAGTAGGCGGTCAGGCAGCGTCCCAACCGTCTCGACGGCGCCCATCTTGCGCTGGGGCGGCCGGTTCGCGTAGAGCTCGTACAAGTACATCTTGACGTCGAGAATATGCCCCTCTGGGCACCCCTTGCCCTCGAGGAATGCAGCGACGTCTTGAATCAGGTCTTTGAGCGAGCGGGGGGACAGCGGGTCGGCGTCGAGGTCGGCCACGCGCTGCGCGGTCAAGCTCTGCGGAGTCGATGGGGCTGGGCTTAGGAAGCTCGCATGTGAGCTCCGGGAGGGCGGCGATCCTGCCGCACGTGCCGCGATCGCCCTCGCCGCTGCGCCGTCAGTCTGCACCGGGTCGGGACGCGAGACCGAGCGGTTAGAAAGAGGCGACGGCGAGCGGCTCGCGGCGCGGCGGGTGAGCGCAGCAGACACGGCGGTGCCGGAGCCCGAGCTCGTACG
Source organism: Thraustochytrium aureum (assembly GCA_012862495.1). NCBI lineage: Eukaryota > Bigyra > Thraustochytrida > Thraustochytriidae > Thraustochytrium > Thraustochytrium aureum. The sequence continues at coordinate 31,557 of BLSG01000005.1, read as the reverse complement.
CCCACCGACACTCGGCAGGGTCGAAGCGGAGGAGCTTGACCCTGCCGAAGCAGAGCGCTTGGTACGGACCTCGCGAGCGCGCGCTGCGCGCTGCCGGTCAGTTCCAAACTGGTGAAGCAGCGCAAGCACATCAGCGAGAGCCGAGACCGCCCGGTTCGCCTTGTACAGCGCCGTGTCCGGGCTGTGGAGCGGAAGGGGCCAAGCCCATCGGAGACAGCGGCTTCGTGGAGCGCCTTTTCCCCGCGCTCGTCCATCGACTGTTTCGGGATCCACCTTGTCTGAAAGTCTGCGTGCATCACGACGCGACGGGCACCGACCCAGGCGACCAGGGCGGGGTCGTCTGGGATATCTTGGGCTGACCCACTGCCAGCACCGGGCGGCGGGCCCCGTGAAGCACTTGATCCAGAGCGACCGAGGCGTTTTGCCGGCGCGTCGCTCGCTGTTGGTAGCTCGACTTGCGTGGGGGAAGCTAGCACTACGCGAGGCGTTTTGGATGCATTGTGGGCAAAGAGCTCGTCGAGTTCCGCTTGGAGACGCTCTGCAACGCCGGGAGTGTTTGCCACGCCGCCACACAATACGACAATCTCGGACGCCGCGTTGGCGACGACGTCGGTGCAGCGCGTGAGCGCCTCTTTGACAATGTGCTGGAGGCTCCCACCGTTGTAAAACTGGTCGCGACGAATAACCTCGGGGGAGAAGAGCGCTTCAGGGACTTTGACGCGTGCCTCGCCGATATTGATGTACCTTGGGCCGCGAGTGACGCGGGGCAGGTAGTCGATCAGGTACGTCGGGAGGGCGTCCGCGTTGACGACCTTTTCCTCGAATGTAGGCGACACCATGCAAACCTGCTGCTTGACCTCGGCCGCGATCTCCTGCTCCATGTAGTGCCGCAGGGAGGCAAACTTGGAGGGGTTTTTTCGCTTCAAAGATGGACTTGAACTCGTACCCGTCCTGTGTGAGCGACTGCATCATCAGCTCAGTGAGCTGCAGCCCGCCGATGGGCGAGTGCACGACAGCGTCGCGGACGAGGCGGCTGTTGTACACCACGCTCGCTGTGGAACGCGACTCGCCGAGGTCGAGCACGACGCAGTTTTTCAAGTCAGCCTGGAAGGCCACCATGGGCGCCGCAGGCGTAAAGTGCATCGCAGGCACCTTGAAGGTGTCGGAGAGCAGCTGCGCCATCCGGAGACGGTCGGCTGGGGACCATCCTTTAGCTGGCTCGACGACCATGACTGGGTGTTGGTCAGAGTACGTGTGGAGCACGTCGCGGTAGACGTGTTCTAGCAGACGCTCCATGTCGTCCCACTCGATGACAACAGGGTCCTTAATAGAATCGATGCCGCGGTGTATGCTCCTCCGCACCACAAAGGTGCCGATCTCGGAGGCCGTCGTGAGCCCCGCAGCGCCGTGCGCGAGCGCCGCGTGGCACTGTTCGGGAACGTGGCGACCCGCCGTGAAGACGTGTGCGTGCGAGTGGCGCCGTCCGTCCGCCAGCAGTGCCGCAGAGGCAGGCGAGTCGGGAGACATGGTCGTGCCCACCGCACGAAACGAGCCCCCACCCCCTGACCCAATCAGGCCTGACGCCGAGGTGGTCGGGCCACCGGGATTCATCATGTACTTGCCGACGACTGTGGGCAGCGCAATGGGGGATTTGTTGAATGCGAAGCCGCACTTGATCGAGTTCCAGCCCAAGTCGATGATGATGGGGGCGTCGAACGGAATGAGCGAGCGCACAATATCCTCGGTCATGGCTGCCAGATGGCGGATCGATCGTGCTGTGTCTGGGCCGAGCGGCTCGAGAGTGTTCGCGATCGACAGTCGAGACTTTAGGTCACCGAGCATCGCCCAGATCGCCTTGGCGTCCTCCAAGTCCTGAGTGACGTTTGCTCGCGCTCGGCACTGGGACCAAGAGAGATCCTTGTTGAAAATCTCGCGTTTCTCAATCGAGTACCGTCGAGTGCTGGCACCGAACGAGCCCCGGAGGCCGGCTGCGCGGGCGCCGAGGCCGTGGGTCTTCTCCTCCACTTCGCCGTATGCTGGCGCGTCGCTGTGCGCACGGTTATGGTGGTGATTTGACGCGGGCGCGGTCTGCCCGGCGGCGGGCATGTGGGGATCGTCGGCACCACCGAGTCCCTTGAGCTTGCGCATGGCATTGACGACCTTGCGCATGTGGCCCTTTTTGGTGATGCCAACATCCCTCAAGTCAGCCTCTGTCATGAGGCAGACGGTCTCCATTTCGTCCCAACCCTCTTCAAGAAAGCTGTGGTAGTACGAGGCCATCCCGAGCGACTCTAGCCAGGCCTGCACCGAGAGTTCGCCAGCGGCGTACATGGCCGCAAGACGGTCGTCAGCGTCCCCGGCCACTGAGCCTGTAGGTGTTGTAGCAGACGATTGCAATCCCTGCCCGGCGGTGAGCACGACAGAAGCTGGGGCGCCCGAGGTAGGGGCAAATTGTCTGTCTGGGTGGCTTGAGGAGCGGGAGCGCGGCGGTTGCGGAAGGTCGTCCCCGCCGTCCCCGAACCCTTCCGCGTCGTTTTCGTTTGCGTGGTGCGCGGGCAGGCTCTGGAAGCGGGCAGAGGCGCTCTTGGTAAAAACCTTGGGCGGCGCGGGTGGGTTTGCCGCCTTGCTGAGGCCCGACATGGCGAGGTTTTGCTGAATGGTGCGTTTGCGCACTTGAAACTTGGCGTTCTCGATGTCTTTCGGAGGCGCTGCGCCGAGGATCTTGTGCGGGTTTGTCTCCACGGCATACAGGTCCGCCACAGTTTGCTGGTCCATCTTGGACATTTCTGAAGAGGCCAGCAGAACGGCGTCGTCGTCGTCCAGCAGGCCCAAAGTGGGATCCTCCACGCGTGGCCAGTGCAGCGCGGGCGGGGTGATTCGGTTGATCCGGGCGTACTCTGCGACTGCTCGCAGCGAAAGCACAACCTTGGGCATGTTTTGCATGTTGTGGAGGTCGCCGACTTGGAAAAGGAGCGTATCTGGGATGCCCATGGCGTCCCGGCACGCACGCACGAATTTTTTGATGTTTTCGCGCTCGCTGAGCGGGATCATAAAGCTCGACTCGCTGGCAAAGTCGCTTGTGAACGACGTGATGCAACCCGGGAACAGCGTGTTCGCGACGCGGCAGAGAACGACTCCAGAACGGAGGATTTCGAACAGCGTGGCCGTCTCGGTCGGGTCTCGGCGAGGCCGCTCGGCGTTGGTACCGGCATTCTGTGGCTCTTGGTCGAGCAAGAGGTCGGGCTCGTCGAGGATCCGCTCCAGCCACTGGCAGGCTTCGACCTTGACGCGCAGGAAAATCTTGCCTAGGTTTTCGAGGGCCTCACGGTTTTTCGCCCCGGGTTCAAAGCCTTCGAGCTCCTGGTGCGCAGGTGGGGACTGCAGCGGGGAGGGCGCGGCGCGGTGCGCTTGGGACTCTTTATACTCTATCCGCATGCCTCCGCCTGGGCTGAAGCTGCCCCCGAAAAAGTCGTTGTCGCTGCCTCTCCGACGAAGATCGCCTGCAGACTGCTCGATCTGCTTGGACCATGCCTCAAGGACCGATACATGGTTGACGTTGCTGCCGCCGGCGTCCGATCCGGTGTCGCTCTCGCCGCTACTGTCGTTGCCCGCGACGTGGTGGAAATAGTGGCCGTCCTCATCTTCTGCTGCAGCTTGCTCGTCCAGCCCCAACTTGGTTGCACCATTCCCGTGGCGATTTCCGCTCCCGCTGCTCGTGTGGGAGCGGAGGGAGCGGTCGTCTCCGTCTTTCGGGTCGCTTTCGAGGTCCGAGTCTGCGCCGAGCGCAACGCCTTCCGTGATGTCTCGCAAGCCTCCGCTCACCGAGTCGGGGCTGCCTTGCCTCTGTTGGTGTTGGTATGAGCCGGCGCGCGCGTACGGCGAGGCGGAGCCCGCCTCCGACCCGCTCTCGCTCAGCGACTCGTCCAGGTCGACGGCTTCGAGCCGCTTGGTGGTCACCAGCGACTTGCGCAGTTGTTTGCGCAGAATGTCGGCGTCCATCGTCGCGCCTCAGCGCCGCGAGGTGCCGCGTCGAGCCGCGTCGGCCCTCCCTCTGGCGCGTGGCCGGGCGCAGCGCTTGGCCGCCCGGCAGCCAACAAGCGAGGTTGGCGCGCGAGGGGTTGGCGCGCGAGGGGTTGGTGCGGGTGGGGTCGGGCGGGCAAACTCAAGCAGGCCCTCCCGCGCGCCGGGCGATTGCGGCGTGCGCGACTGGCTCGATCCCGCTGCCCGTGCACCGGGCAAGTGCGGCGTGCAGGACTGCCTCGATTCCGCCGCCCGCGCGCGCCAGCGTTTGCGTGACTACTAGCTCTAGAGAGTACTTACTGCCACGCAGGCAAACGGCGAGGGCCGAACACTGGCGATGCTCGCGAGCAACGAAGGAATCGCCGGCGCACACTGGGTAAATCATCAAAATGTCATTTCACCCCCCGCACGCACGCTGGCTCATCAGGGCGGAAGCCGCAGAAGCCGCAGAGCAGGAAGAATGTCGCTCTGGCCAAGTCTGGCAATCTAAGGAGTGAGTACTCTACCTTACAGTCCTTGCTGGTAGGTAAGATAGAGTACTCGTGGCGAGGGGGTGGTGTCGTCTGTCGCATGTGCAGGATCTCGCCATTTCTTCACCGGTGCACCCATGGATGGGGCAGAACAGAAGTCAGAGTTCACACGTAGTGGCATTCCAACTTGTTTCGCTTGCGTTTCGGTCGACGCGGGATAACCAAGTATAGTGGTTTTGTATTACGGATAAATGCCGTGGAGCTCCACAAATACGCAGAGATTCCGCAGAGGGTTGCACAAATAAATCGCGATGACAACGACAACACCCGTCGCGCCTGCACGCGGCAGCCATCCTCGCCATGGGAAGCTGAGTGCAGCAAAGTGCAGAGATTTGAAGGTGGCCGGAACTCGGTGGCAGCCGGAACTCCGGAGTACCCAGGCAGATGTTGTTTCCTGCATTCTGAACTGATAGGCCAAGTTCCTCCCGCGCAAACAAGTGACTCACCAGTCCCTGAACGAGGAGCGACAAGCAAGACTGGAAAGCCAGAGGGTTTGGCGCGTGGACGACGAAGGACCGTCGAGGCAGACGATGTGCCAGGTCGACGCGGACTGCGCCGCACCATACACGTGCCTCACGAATGTGAGCTATGCAGAGGTGTCCAAGTGCGTGTGCTCGCCGTGGTTCGGGCGAACAGGAGAGGACTGCACCGGGTACGCTGGCGCCACCCCAGTCATCCTGCTCTTCTCGATGGGCGCTCTGCTGGCCGCAGGTGGAGTGACGTGGCTCGTTTCATGTCGGGATCTCGCACGAGTCCTCAAGACCTCCAACTTTCGGCTCGAGATGAATGCAGCCAACACCACGCTGCTCTCGACCAACCTCGCGCTACTGTTCTTCACGCTGTGGAAAGTATTCTACCTGCTCGAGTTTGTCGACATCGCGCGAGTGACGCGCATATCAGACGGGGCCCGGGACAGCACGTGGCACCCGGTCACGTCATTCATCATCATGGGCGCCGAGGTGTTTGTGTTTTTTGCCGCTGTCAACGTGAGCGTAATGTGGCTCGAGGTGAGCCAGCAGACTCGCACGATGTCCGCCAAGATGATCAAGAACGTCACAAGGTACCGGCGCGCATGTATCGTCTTTTGTGGCGTTTTCACAATTGCGATGCTCGCTGTCGCCATAGCAGACCAAGTTCCGCTTGGCACGGTCGTTGCGCTTCCGTTCCTCCTCGTCCTCGCCGTTACATTTCTTGTCGGCCGTGCTCAGATGGTGAGCCTCCTCAACGAGGCCTTGTCTCGCATTGTGGAATCGGAGCCGCAAACGGACGCAGCAGTGGGGACGCCGTCCGCAGTGTCTCATGGGCGAGAGAAAACCGTGGCAGAGCGCACGCAACGGACGATGCTCGCGATCAAGCGCTGCTCTAAGCGCGTGATCCTGTCTCTCTTTGGAATCGTGGTGGTCGGGTGTGCTTACTTTGCGATGATCGCCTTCCCAACCGGCGGCTGGCTTGCCCTGAGTCGTCCTGGTGGGATATCCTGGCCAGCGATTACAGGTGAGGTATTGAATCTGACGTTTTTCCTGCTCTCGTTTAGCATCTTTGACTATTCGCATCGCAACACAGGCAAGCTGCTCCGGCGAGCGGAAGAGAAGAAGGCAGCGCCAGTCAGCGCATGGTTTAGCGACAACTCGAACGTGAACACAATTCTGCCGCCGTCCGTGGGGCCGCTAGGCAGCACCGCCTAGCTCTGCGCTTTGGCGACGGCGGCGATCAACGTTTCTGCCATCCATTAAATGCAAATGTATCATGGTTTTCCTCCTGCGAGCGCAAGGGCATCGTCGCAAGTTGACGGCCAGTCGGCAGAGTGAACTGCTCCTGCTGGGCGAGTCGCCGCAAGCACCTGCCCGTGCAAGGGCTCGAGTCAAGGTCAATCATCTCGTGCAGTAGGTGGAAGTAGAGTTCTCACAGCAAAACTCACACGCCTGTCGAGCTCTCTCCAGAGCTAGTGGGTGGAGAGTACTCAGGAGGGCTCCTTCTTGTTCAGAAACTCGCTCGACGCGCAGGTTCGGGTTGCCAAGGGATGGATTCTGACGGAAGCCGTTTCGTTTTCGCTTGTTTCCGCCGCCGACGAGGACCTGAGCGTCTCAACAGCTCTCTTTGGGCAGGCGAGCGAGAAGACGTCCCAACAGCTTTCTTTGGATGGGGTGATTCGTTTCTCCATCGCCGAGAAATCAACCAAATCGAAAATACTGCGAGGCTGCGGCGACGCGACACGCAAACCGACAAGACACGTAACCCCTCCACAAGGCCTGATCAGAACAGAGCCGCAGTCGAGTCCGCGATAGATGCGTTGACGGCTCAATTAGGGGGTGTAGAGTGAGTTTATTGCAAAAACCGGGTCATAATAAGGGTTCTTACGATGCAGCTTTGAGATTAGCTGGGCCGGTCGAGCAAACAGACTCTCAACTCTGCTCTCTACTAGCTCTAGAGAGAGCCTGAGCTATAGCTCAGCTAGTGGAGAGCTGGGGGAGCGCGCGTCACGCCGCTTGGTGGGAAACGGCTCAGCAGGGAAAGGAAGCCGCAGCATGCCCGTCCTTGATTGGACCAGAGGCGCCGAAAGCCAGACCCCAATCTACCTACCGACTGGTTTTTCATGAAAGATTGTCGTCCTGAGCGGGGAAACACATCGAAAGAGATGCGCAACCACGGCAAGAGACACAGCATGAAGGCGAGCCAGCTGCGCTCACTGTACCTTGCAGTCCTATCAGCGAGCGCAATAGGCCCCGCCCTGGGTTCGATCTCGTGCCTGTCTGGCGACGATGGGCGCGGAGGAGTCTGCCCCGATTTTGTGCAACAGCGGCTGTGCGAACGCGGAACGAGGCTGCCGCAAGCCAACGCTTCCTACGTCCACTTTGGTGTAATTCAGCCGATGTCAACGAGTGGTGGCGCGCAGTGGACAAGCTCGAACACCTTTGGACTGCTCTGCGCGATCGAAAAAGTCCGAAACACCCCCGGTTGGCTGGATGGCGTGACCATTGATTGGACCTACGCGGACGACAAGGCCTCGCAGAACGGAGGGTTCGAGGCAGGCCTGTGTCTCGCTGATTCGGGGGCCCAGATCATCTTCGGCCCCTACTTTAGCGGAGCGACGTTTGGCGCAGCGACTGTTGCCAAGGTATACGATGTGCCGATGCTCGGCCCGACGGCTTCCAATCCGCTGCTGTCCAACCGAGATGTCGCCTCTGGGTTTCCAACGTATTCCAGAACGTTTCCGTCGGACTCTCTACAGGGCGCCGGGCTGACGCATTTGGCCAAGAGCTTTGGGTGGGCCCATGTCGGGACAATTCACTTTCGGGGAGACTTGTACTCGGAGGGCATCGTTGAGGCGTTTACCTCTGCAGCGGAGCTCGTAGACCTGGAGATTCGCGCAGGCTCCAGCTTCATGGGCGCCCTGAGCTCTGACGAGGACGTGCGCACTGCACTGCGACACATCAAAGCGTCCGGCGTGCGCATTGTGCTTGGTGTCATGTATGACGACCAGGCTGCTCGCATGTTGCGACTCGCCGCCGAGCTCGGCATGGTAGGGGGCGGGTGGGTTTGGCTTGCATCCGAGTCTTGGGCCTTGGCAGCTTCATCGTTCCCAAATAACATGGGCGCCGGCGTGTTGGGTCTCCGCCCGAAGGTGGACCGCACTTCTCAAGCTTACAAAGAACTCGAGGACTGTTGGGCCGACCATGTTTCTGATGTATCGGGCATGTTTGGCAACTATAGCTGGGTGCCCAGCACGGTATCATCAAGCTCGCCGTACGTATACGATGGCGCTCTACTCATGATGAAAGCCATCCAAGATGTCGGCCCGGGAAACGTTGGAAACAGCGCTCTCATGCTAGCCGCAATCCGAGCAGCCTCCATCGAAGGCACTACCGGGACAGTATCACTCACTCCTGCTGGTGATCGCGAAAGCATTGACTACGCGGTCTACAACACCCGCGTCGACGGCACTGTGGCCACCATTGGTGCAATTCGCACCTCGGATGGGGCCTTCCTGAGGGAGGACAATTTCAACACGACACAGTTTGGGGCTGGTGGCTCAACCACGCCCCCGCTGGACCTAGACATCGAGTGCAGCACCGAGAAGGGAGATTATATACTCACCGTGGCCAGCGCATGCACCGGTTCCGTCCGCACGGCCTCTTACACCAAGAATGGTACGTTCGCAGAGCGCTATTGCCCAGCAATCGAGTCTTTTGCTGTGCCTTGCGACTACCCCAACGGTTCCCGGGCAGCGGCCTCAGTGGCACTCGCTACGGCGGCCCTTGTTTTGCTCACGATGCTTTTGTGCATCGCATTCATGACATATTACTGGTCGCACGCGTTTATTCGTCGAGGGCAAAGGCGGTTCCTCGTGCTCCTCACTGTGGGGGCTGCACTGGTTCAATTGCCCACCTTTGCTTCGTTCGGTGCGCCTCCTTCTGAGTTTTCGTGCATCGCAACCCCTGTCTGCGTTTCTGTTGGCATCGTTCTATGCTTTGGGACTCTGCTTCTCAAGACTTGGAGGGTGTCTGTCCTTCTGCTCTCCAAGAAGCTCAAGTCCGTGATCATTAAGGACGCTGTGCTCATGTGGCGCCTGTTTGTCTTGGTTTTGACTGTTGTGGTGATGAATGTAGCGCTCATACTCTCTTCGCCGCCGAAGCCAACGCGGGTCACCAGGTTTGACGAACAGCGCCGCGAGTTCTATACGCGTGAATGTATCTCTGGTGGATCAGGGATGCCTACGCTGCTCGTCTTTTTTCTCTTCCTCATCGTCGCCGCAGCATGCTACTTTTCGTTTCGTTTGCGCAACGTGGTAAGCGATGTCAGTGAGTCGCGCTACATCTTCATTGGCACGTACAACTGCACGATATGCGCTGCGATGTCTGTTGCGGCAGTGTATTGGTTTGGTCTGGACCCGGTTGCCGCGTACAGTCTGGCATCACTAGGCGGATCCTTGGGAGCGATCGGCGTTGTGATGCCTGTGCTTTTACCCAAGTTTTACATGATTGTCACAGGCGCCAAGGTGTCAGCCATAGTCTCTCAAGCCGACGCGCCGAGCACGACTGCGGCCAACGTGTAAACAATCTCAGCAGCGAATGTAGCCCTTTAGAGAGCAAGAGGATGCGTCTCGTTGCGCAAGAATGCCAGCTGCGCGTGCGAAAGGCGGACCAACTGTAATGTGAGTCGGTAGGCCTACTCGGAGGCCAAGCGCGAGCAACACGAGCCCAGCTCACCGCGGCGGGTCGACCCGTGTGTGTCGTCTTGCATGCCCTCCGAGTCCGCCAAAGAGCACAAAACGAACCGACGGAGGAGTACCGTAGACTAGGCTACCTTTTCCTTTTTACTCGCGTATTTCGGTAAATCCACACATATATATTTTAATAGGTTTTTATTTTTTGATTTAACCGATCTTTGGGGGCACGGAAATGGACTCGCGCCACAATGAAAACCCGGCGCCACCCGAACCATTGGGCAAGGACAGAACGCGCCGTTCGCTTCAACAACTTTTGATTGATTGATTGAGAACCAAGCAGGATCAGAGACGTGCCTCAGCATCAAAACCAACATGCGCGGCGCTTTCAAAAGCCTGAAAATCAGTGACCCTTGACAGAAGAGGTGACGGGAGAAATTCCGCCTCCATTCCCGCCACTGCCACTGCAGCTCCTAGAGCTAGAGAGGCAGCGTGGGAACTCTCGGATGATGCAAGTGCAACGGCGAGCGCACGAGTACGCACACACCTGCTTTCAAAACGATAGCCCGTGCCCATTCTTGCCTGATCAGTTCATCACCGCGACCGACCATGGCATGGCAGTCCGAGTTTTTTCCTGTGCAGTTCCTCTACAACAGTGCAAACGAGTTCCAGCGCGCGGCCCAAGGATGTGCGAAGTGGACGCGGACTGCGCGGCGCCGTATGTCTGCATCGCGAACGTGAGCTACGTAGAGGAGCCAACGTGCGCATGCTCGCCATGGTTTGGACGCACGGGCGCTGACTGCACAGGATACGCTGCAGCCAACCCGGTCTTGCTGCTCGTGACATCGGGCGTGCTGCTGGCGAGTGGCTGCCTATTGTGGCTTCTGTCCTGCCGCGACATCGCTCTGGTCGTCACCACGTCCAAGTTCAAGGTGGAGGTGAACGCAGCCAACACGACCTTGCTCTCCGTAAACGTTTCGCTCTTCTTCTTCTCGCTGTGGAGAATGTTTTACTTGCTCGAGTTTGTGGACATTTCAAGCGCGACTCGAGTGTCGGACGGCGCCCGGGACAGCGAGTGGCACCCAATTACAGCTTTTATGATTATGGGCGCGCAGGTCTTTGCTCTCTTTGCCGCCCTCAACGTGAGCGTGATGTGGCTCGAGATGAGTCAGCAGGCGCGAAAAATGTCGGCCAAGATGATCAACAACGTCACAAAGTACAGGCGTGCCTGCGTCGCGTTTGGGTTCGTCTTCGCAGTGGCCATGCTTGGCGTTGCTGTCACTGGCAACGTCTCACTCGGCCCGGTCGTAGCCATCCCCTTCCTTTTTGTGCTTGCTGTGACGTTTCTCGTCGGCCGAGCGCAAATGATAGATCTCCTCAACGAGGCACTGTCTCGCGGCGCCGACTCGGAGCCACAGTCGGAGAGCTCCAACGCGCAAACGACGGGGTCGCGTCGGCCCAAGACGTCGGCAGAACGCACACGGCGAACCATGTTGGCCATCAAGCGCTGCTCAACGCGCGTGACTGCGACGCTATTCGGTATTGTGGCCACGGGGTGCACGTACTTTGCTTTGTTGACCGTCCCGGAAGGCGGCTGGCTTGCCAGCAGCAGGCCCGGTGGGGTTTCCTGGCCGGCCGTGGTTGGCGAGCTATTGAGCTTTTCGTTTTTCGTTCTTCAAGCGAGCGTTTTTCACTACTCGCACCGCAACACGAGCAAATTGATCCGCCGGACGAGGGAGAGGCAAACGACGTCCCAGGCGTCGCACAGCGACCGCTCCAAAGATGCCGACGACACGAGCACGCAGCGCTCGTTCTATCTCCGCTCCACGAGCCCCCCGGACAGCCTCGGCTACACGAATGGCTTTGAGGCCTAGCAAAGTCTCCCCCTGTAATTCGTACAATTCGTACAGGACTGCGAGGCGCACAGACCGTGGGTGTGCTGCCGGACCGCATTCGCGGGGCCTTTCTCGGCTCGTGCTCGGCTCGTGGGATGTTGGCGCCCCGCCAGACGGTCGCGTATATTGTGTGGTGATGTGTGACAGTTCTCTTTCGCTCTTTTGTTGTAAGATTGCGCGTCGGAAGGTCGCCAAGTTGCTTGGGCCAGCTCTGGCGAGAATTCATGAGGGTTGGGTGCACGTTGGCTCTCCATTTCGCCCTGTCCAAAACCTACGCCCCGGGGCTGCCCTGCGCAGAGCACTGCGCGCCGCACTTTGCAATGAGCTGGCTGCAGTACAAGTCAGCATCCATCGCCTACGCACCGGGGCTGCTCTGCGCAGAGCACTGCGCGCCGTACTTTGCAATGAGCTGGCTGCAGTACAAGTCAGCATCCATGGGCTTGCCTGAAACGCGTTCACATAGCGCATCAACGCTTGGGTCCAGCCTGCCAAACTGGTGCACGCGCTGCGCGAGCCAGTGCGCAATAGCAGAAAACTCTCCGCGCTGCACAGCCCCGTCGAAATCACCGAGCTCTGCTCGGGCCGACTCTACGAGCTGGGCGGCAACGACCGCCCCCAAAGTGTACGAAGGAAAGTAACCATAGTATCCGCTGTACCAATGGATGTCCTGCAGCACTCCGAGCCGCTCGGCCTGCTCATCAACCAAGTCGATGCCGAGCAGCTCGTTCGAAGCGTGGGCCCAGCGCTCGGGAAGTTGATCCACCTCCAAGCTACCGTTGATGAGGTCTCGTTCCAGGTCGAACCGAAGCTTGACGTGGAGCGGATAGTGGAGCTCGTCAGCCTCTACTCGAATCGGTGTCTTGGAGAGCGCGTTGAGGCTCGCAACGACGCGCTCGGCAAAGGCCTCGCGCTCTGCGGGGTCAAAACGACCGTACGCAAAGTCTTGCCACAACCGCGGTGCCAACCACTCGGCGAAGGCTCGGCTTTGGCCAACATGGCGCTCCCAAAAGAGCGATTGGGACTCGTGCGCGGCCATATCCAGAAAGTGGCCAGCAGGCATGTAGTCGCCCGAGGGAAGCCCCAGCTCGTACATGGCGTGGCCGGCCTCGTGCATGGTCCCCATGAGCCCCGAGCGCAGGTCGTGCGGGTCGTAACGAGTGGTGATGCGGGCATCACCCGGCGAGATGCGTATCGAGAACGGATGCGTGCTCTCGTCGAGACGCACTTGGGCAGCGCCGTCGGCCCCAAACACCGACTTGACAACATGCGCTGCGAGGTCGCGTTGCTTGGCTAGCTCAAAGGGCTGGTCTGGGGCTGCCAACACGTCTGGGCTTGACTCACTAGCCCCAAGCGGGCCCGTGCGCAACTCGCCGCGGACCAGTGGCCCGAGGCGCCGCTCGATCGTCTCAAAAACGCTCGACACGCGAGCCTCGTCAAGGCCGCGCACAAAGTCGGCCAGCAAAGCTGCGTAGGGCGTGCTCGTCGCGCCCTCGCCCTGGCGCTGCGCTAGCCTGGCGCTCTGCTTGAGCCGCGCAACCTCGCGAGCGGCCTGCACAAGGTCTTGTAGAGCTGGTTTCACAATGGAGAACTTGCCCTTTTCTCGCGCGCGCTGCCACACTTGAACGCATCGAGAGCGAAGGAGGTCAAGACTTGCCACAAGGTCGCCCGGCACCGCTTTGTCCCGTTCAAAGTCTTGGCGGGCAAGGGCGACCGAGCGGCGCTCAAACGCGTTCAGGCCGGCACCCATCTGCTCCCAACGCACGACCAAATCGCCGTACGACGCGTCGGTGGTGCGCTCGTGGGCAGTGCGAACAATAAGGGCCTTTTGGGCCCCGCGGTGTTCTGCTGCGCCCTGGGGCATCAAAACCTGCTGATCCCACTCGAGGAGCGCGGCGACTTGCGACAGGCGGCTTGCCTCTTGCCATCGCGCCTCCAGGTCCTCAAAGCCTTTGCGCGCTTCTTTCCACGCAATTCGACCGTGTTGCTCGGCCCAGGCGTCTGGAATGAGGTCGCCCGGCGCCACTCCCGCGGACTCGACGGTCTCTATTGGAATGATCCAGATGCCCTCGTCGCGCGCCCTCGCGCCGGGCTGCGCGTCTTGGGCGACAAATCCAAGCTCATCAAGCGCGCACAACATGCCGTCCGAGGTGACGCCGCGGATCTTGGACCGCTTGATCTTGACCACAGCTCCATCCCCCGCGGGCCCAATCTTGCTCTCGTCGAGCACGGTCCACTTTCCCCCAACAGGCGCCACGGCCACGAACGGCCGGCGGCACGCACGGCGTTCGGGGCTCCACAGACGATGGTCGCCTCCGCCGCAGCGCCGGTTTGGACCGAGCACACCACGAGGCGGTCAGCGCTGGGGTGCCGAGCTACGCGCACCACGCGCCCGAGAATGGCGCGGCACTGCTGCGACATGGCTCTGTGCGCGCGCCAGCGAGGAAGGGTGGACTGCTGAGCGGGCACGCAGCGACTCGTTTTGTTCCGCCGTGAGCTGGAGATCTGTTTGTATCAGCGGGTGTTAGTAACGCGGCGATAACGAAGTTACCGTGAATAACTGTGAGTACCAGAGGCTCTGGTGATAGTAACAGTTCGAAACGCTACTTACTCCTTAAAACAAGGAGACCGAGGGGATCCATCGAAAGGGACCTTCAGGGTCAACCGTGGCCAATCCCAGTGCTTCGATCGAAAAAGGTTCCGCGCCACCTAAACGCTCAAGCCAGACCCCGAAGATACACAACGGCTCAACAACTCAGGGAGGGAGCGCGCTGCGGCAGACGATGAGTGGCGACAACGCAGCCCGATGGCTTGCTCGCACTCCTCTGCTCATTGCAACGCACGGCGAAGGCGACGGCTTGCGCGATGAAGTGGCCGAGCTTGAGGCGAGGCGGAAAATAATGCGGCCGAGCTGGGGCCTTGCAGCGGTGCTCGCTTTGGCGTGCGTGGCCGTCATCTGCATCGCAGGAAGCGTCGGCTGGGGAGAAGACGTCAAACGGGTTGACCACGACCTGCCGCTTCCCACCGCGGCACAGCTAGACTGGCACATGGATGAGGTCGGCTCGATAATCCATTTCAACATGGGCACTTTTGAGAGCTGCCTGATCGGGTCGACCCCGAGGCACGGGGGCGGAGACGGCGAGGATGGGCGGCTAGGACAGACCTTGTCGGTTGGGTATGTCCCTGATGCGTCCGTATTCAACCCCGGTGCAAAGATTGACACCGATGCGTGGGCAGAGGCACTTGTCTCCTTCGGGGCGAAGCGTGCTGTGCTGGTGGTCTCGCACGGTTGTGGGTTTGCACTGTTCCCCTCTCGCACGGCTTTCCCGGAGTTCGGGTTCACCTACAACTACTCGGTGGCGCAGAGTCCATACATGGGTGGCGACGCTGACATTGTCAAGGAGTTCGTAGCGAGCTGTCGCAAGGTCGGCGTCAAGCCCGCATTTTATTATGGGGCCATGAACAACGCGTACCTTAACGTGGCGGTTGGCAAGGTGCAGAGCGGGCGGTCCTGTCCCTGGTGCCCTGACATAACTCAGTCGCAGTACCGCATGGTGCTGCTTGCGCAGCTACGGCAGCTTTGGACGGACTACGGCGCGGTCGCCGAGCTTTGGTTTGATGCCGGGTATCCGGACGGCACGGAGGAGAGCATCCGCGCGCTTCAGGCGGAGCTTCAGCCGACCGCAGTCGGCTTCCAGGGACCGCTGCCCAACGCGGTGCGATGGGCGGGCACAGAGTCGGGGTTTGTCGAGGAAAATATGTGGATGACCGCCAACGCCCTCAAGGACGAAAATAAGGAAGAGGGAGACCCGAATGGCCGCTTCTGGTACCCGCCCGAGGCCGACACTTGCTTTCAGGAGAACTGCGTTCAGGACGCCGCTGACGGCAGCAGTGTGGAGGAGCAGCCACGCATGTCGGCGCCGTACGCCGGCTGCTGGTTCTTCAATGCAGGGCTCTGTGCGCCGCCGCTGTCGTCCTTATTGAGCAAATACCATAGCACAGTGGGAAGGTCGTCGTTGCTGCTGCTGGACATGTCGCCAGACCAGCAGGGTGGCATTCCCGCTTCGCACCGCGCCACATACAAGCTGTTCGGGCGCTGGGTCCAGGACTGTTACGGCGGGCAGGCGGCCTTGTCGCAGCCCTTTGAGGGCAAGCCCGAAGGCACGATCGCGGTCAAGGCCCCTACCGTGATCAACCGCGTGGTTCTGGGGGAAGACCTGGCGCACGGACAGAGGGTGCGGGCGTTCACCGTCAGCATCGACGGGAGGCAGGTATTCGCTGCCAAGAGCATCGGCCAAAAGCGCATCATCGAGCTGCTCACAAACACAACCGTCACACAGAGCATCACCGTCACGGCCACGGCCCTCGCACGGGACGGACTGTTACCTAAGATGCGCATCTTCGAGGCGCGCTCTTGTTCCAGCGCCGCGCCGCCCGTCGAGACGTGCAACGAGCAGAAGGATGCCGTCTTTAATGGCCCACGGATCACGACTGTGGAGCGCGCCAAAACTGGCCAAGCTTGTTGCAACGCGTGCCGCGAAGAGCCGGCCTGCGCAGTCTACAATTTTCATGCGTCCAAAACGTGTGATCTGCTCTCAGCGCAGAGCAGCACGCTTGTCGAAGTTGGGGCTTCCAGCGGGACGCCCAACCACGGCTAAAGGCGTTCCAACGCCCAAATCTGCGGAGGTGCGTTGCGCCACTTTCAACCTCAAATGATAAATCCAATAAGCAAGTCAATTACGCTCTGTGACTCTTCGCACGGGCCTGACGCCGCACGGGCAGTTTGCAGTCTGGAGAGCGATACAGCAAAGTACACGTTGCACACAATTGGAATATCAACGCCTGACTCTGCCCCTCCCGTGACAGAAGAGAGTTGGCGCCTGAGTGGCACGGCGGGTGGAACCAAACATCGCCGGAAGCATTG
>BLSG01000001.1:125716-136301 GCA_012862495.1 Thraustochytrium aureum | reverse complement strand
GCCAGAGCAAGTTGCTGTACTTCGGGAGCGCTTCAGCGCAGTCTTAAGGCTTCATCAGCAATTCAAGGAGCGTGTTACCTTGGCCGAATTGGGGTCCCCGCAAGCGTGGTTGGCCACGTATGAACGCGTTGTCCTTGAGAGGTGTTTCACGCTGTGCGACTCCGATATCGTCTCACGGAGCGCGGTTCTCCTGTCTTGCGCTCCACCTGTTCAGCGCAAGGCTGGGCTTGAGTGGGCATATGCGCAGCTGGCCTGCGCTTGCGCGCGAGCGAAAGATTGGGACCGATGTGCGCTATGGGCTGAAAGGGTCTCGCTGCCAGAGCTCCAGTACCGCGTTTCCACGGAGATGTCGATCCGTTTTCCTGACCGATTGACGTGCCACGAGCGTGTTCATGCAGCCCTCGCTGCGAGCGCAGTTCGGTGCCCGGCTGCTCTGCTTGGCCGCGTTTCCAAGCTCCTGCGGAGCGCAGATCTGATCGCTACTGCCATTTCTCGGTGCGAAATCGGCCTGGAGGACGCCGCGCTTTGGGCAGTGGAGGAGGACCTTGATGCTCGAGTCGGCCCCGGGCCGCTCGGGGGGCGCGCCTGCTTGCTTGATGGCTCCGACAGCCTCCGCGAAAGCTCCAGCCACTGGTTCAGCGAGAACGAGTCGGTCCTCTCAAGCGACCGCGTGGTCGGGCTTTTCACAAAGCTGGTGTTCCTCGTTGAAGCAAACCACCCGCGCGTGTCTGCGGCTCTGGAGGACGTTTGCAATACCTTCGATCGAACGGCGCGATGCAACTCGCGCTGTCAGCAATGGCATCATGCGTGCGG
The DNA here is from genome assembly GCA_012862495.1 of Thraustochytrium aureum. Taxonomy (NCBI): domain Eukaryota; class Bigyra; order Thraustochytrida; family Thraustochytriidae; genus Thraustochytrium; species Thraustochytrium aureum. The sequence continues at coordinate 135,488 of BLSG01000001.1, read as the reverse complement.
TGCTGCCCCCCGGCACACGTCGAAAGGTGCCTGCTGGACTTATCAGCCAAGTGCCTCGCGGCGCGCGAGCTGGACCCGGACCTCGCCCTCGGCTACCTCGCCGGCGTCGCGCGGGCAGACGCGGCGTTTGAATGCTTCCGTGCGAGCCTGCCAAAAGTGAACCGTGACTTTGATCGGCTGCTGGGCCTTGCTCGAGTCGGGCTTGACGTCGGCCATGCCCTCAGGCTCCAGGATCTCGAGTCGGACTGCGTGCGGATGGCCAAGAACGCAAAGTGGTGGTCGTGGCTGGCGCGGCTCGGCGTGCCCTTTGACCACAAGCGCTTCCTCGAGCCTGACCCAGCACCTAGCGCGTACATTTGCGCAGAGGTCCTGGAACACGCTGTTCGTGCGACTGGCTTCGATGCCGGACCAGATGCGGATGATCCAGACGACTGCAACGTGCTCAACTTTGCCAGCGCCTACGGCATCGACCGGGAGCGCACGCGGCAGACCGTGGTTACGGGGGCTCTCATGCATGGCTCGCCCGTGGCAAAGCGAAAGGCGAGCGCGGCTCTCGGGCCAAATCTTGCTGCCAAGCTCCTCACGAGCATTCCCGGCACTGACTACGGCGCGCTCCGGGCCGCAGCAGCTGCGCTAGGACCGGACAGGGACACAGGATGCAGCAACAGGTACATTCAGGTCCTTGACCTCTTGGAGGCGTGCGACGAGTTTTCATCTTCCGAAGGCCGCGTTGATTTTCACCAGCTCTGGACAGACAAGCCCTGGGGCGCAATAGAGGCCATGCTGCGGCCAGACACGGTCAAGTGGCTCGTGGCGCTGAGCGACCCGCTGCGTCTGGACCCGGACGACATGTACTTGTGTTTGGTCCGAAAGCTCGTCGTCGGGCCGTCTGCTGGGGCTGCGTCGTTGGGCCAGGGTGACGCCCCGACCCGAGCCCTGCGCCAGTCGAGCCGCGCATGCGAGTCTCTCGGAGGCGTCAATGTTGCGATAAAATTCCTAGAACATGTTCACGACGCCAAGCGCGCGGTGCAAGCCGCAGAGTGGATCTCCAGCAAGCAAGACACGCCTCAACAGCAGGTTGCGCCGCTCCGGTACGCGCTCCAGCGCGCAGGCGCCGACTCCGAGCTAGGCACGACCAAACAGCGCCTCGAGCAACGCCTGAACGCTCTGCTCACGTTTTTGGACCTGTGCTCGCTCGACAACGCTCAGGTCCTGGTGGGTGCCGAAACCATCAACCAGATCGACCCGTATCAACTTGTGCTGGACCTCTACGAAAAGTACGCGCATGTCGCCGCCTCCGAATGGCAAGAATCGACGCGACTGCATAAAACCGTCGCGACTGTGGCCGAGCGACACGCCGTCGACCTTTTCAAGGCGCGCAAGTCGCTTCTTTTGCGCTGGCTGAACAAGTGCGAGCCTGCCGAGCTCCCTGGCACAGCCGGACTCGTTGAGGGGGCGGCGGTGGCTCGCGAGGAGCAAGAGCTCCTCACGCGCATCGTCTACTTGGTCAGCACGAACGACATGAAGATCGAGCGCGTCGTGCAGTACTTGCTTCACTTTTGCTTTGGGCCGACTGAGGTGGCGGCTTCCTTTGCGGCGCAAAACCGAGCTCTGCACGCCGTGTTTCGCGTGGCGGGCCCCGACCAGGTCCACACCGCCTTCGACGCCAGCTACCGTTCGCAGGTCGCAGCCCGACTCAACGTCGACGTGGACGTTGTCACGTACTGGCAGTATTGCATGTACATGGTCGAGATTGAGCGGCTGCGCATCCCGCGTTCGATCGAGCAGCTAATCAACGGCGACAAGCAAGGGCTCATCAACGCCCTGTGGCGCGACTACAAGAACGACCCCGGCGCCGTGCAGCTGGTAGCCCAGATCATCATCGACTTTGGCATCCGGAACAAGCAGATCTGCAGCGCCATCTTGCGCCAGCTCGAAAAACTTGGCAGGGCTGACGCCTTTGTCGTCCGGCAGCTGCAGCGTCTAGACGTTGCGGACAGCGTCGGAGCCCAGGGTGGATCTTGCTAGGCGACTCCACCACCTTTCGATCCCTGCAACGCACCCGAACGCAATGTGCGTCGAGCCAGCCGTCGGCTTCTTACTTGCGGGCGTCCTCCCACACCACTCTACAGCGCGCGAGCCACACCGCGCTCAACAGGGGATCGAAAAGCTCCAAGCAAATAGAGTTTTTTTTCACAACTAACGGCCCTGGTGGACTTGGCTTGATCGGCTCTTCCCAATGCTGGTCGAGCGCCGCGACATCGCGCGCGCGAGCGATTCTCGCGCTATGTTTCTCGTGCTTCGAGCCGCTCTACTCAGCATGAGTTTGGCGTGCAGACGGTGGTGGGCAAACCCTGCCTTTCGGTCGTCCCCTGACGCCGCCGGTGTGGACTGGGTTGTGAGCCACCACATGGTGAACTCCATTTCCTCAATCTTGCCATTTCCGTCTCCGTCGATGTGGCGCATGGCCTCGTCCACCTCTTCGTCCGTAAGGATCTGACCAACCTCGTAGCAGAGTGCCTGGAATTCTGCGCGAGACAAAACGCCGTTGCCGTCCTTGTCAAACTGCTGGAACGCCCTCGAGATTTCGCTGATCGTCGCCCAAGGCGCGCTCAAGTACGGCCTCATCTGGCCTGAGCTCACGTCCTCTTGCATCATCTGCTCCCAGTTCACAGCACTATGGGCAAGCGCGAGGTCCTCTGCAAACCATCGAGCGTCACGGTAGGTCGTCGCCATGCGCCGCGCGCGCAGCGCGCTGCAGCATTCCTTGGCCACCGCTATCTCTGCAAGGTCTTTTCCAAGTGCCTTGGCTTCCTCGCACGCCAGGTCCCGGTCTTCGCTTGCGATCCGCTGCTCAAGTTCCAGGACGCGCGACGCGCGGTCGACGAGTCGCGGAAGAACCCCTTCCCCCACCTGCCCACGATGACCGATCGCGCGAACAGGGACCTGCAGAGCCGCGCCGCATTGCGCGGCTCTAATAACGCGCGTTCGACACGTGCCGCTCCTTCGTCCTGCCAGGCAAGGGCGTCCAAGGACCTGCTCTGCAATGCCAAGGTGTGAGACAGTGCCAACTTTCGCGCCTCCGTGCGAGCCGCAGTTCTTGGGCAGAAGGCATCCAGCACAAGCGCCTTGCCATCGCGACTGACTTCCGCCTGCGCTACAAGATGCTCCCCGACTCGGTATTTGCCTTGCGTGCCCCGAGGTAGGGGACAAAGCGGCCTTCGCGCAGAACGGTCCTGTCCAGGGAAACCACATCCTCGGCCCCAAGACGGTCTCGACCGCGAACGAAGACGAGCCTTGAAGATGCCCAGCGCGCGAGTTTGTCAGGGCAGTCCAAGTTGGTCTCGCCGCCGAGTATCGCGACGACTTTGGCGTCCAGCATCACGGAGTGCTTCGTGAGGGAGCGGGCGTCGGGATCTGCCTCGGCGCGAGCGCCGCCCTGCACTGGTCCGTCGCCCACCACCGCATTCTCCCCGCCATATAGCTCGGCCAGAGCACGGGCGACATCGCTTGGCCTCTTTACGGCCTCTAACAGATTCTGCTGGACTCGCACTTTGCTTCTCCACCCGCTTGGTGGCCTTGCCGCTGCGCCTTCGACCGGCTCGAGCTCGCCGCCTGCCAGCCGGCCGAGTTGCGAGACTCGGGCTCGCGTGGCGTCACTCTCGACGCAGATAGCTGACTTCATTTCCGCACTCAACAAAGGCTCCTCTGCCGACGTGGGACGGCCGTGCAACGAGGTTTCAGCGGCCTCCAGCCCGGGGCGCTCCATTGGGTTTGGCGTCGTGGCAAAACCCTCTGAAGCTTCCGCCATCATCGGCACAGTACTCGTCGTTTCTTTCTTGACGAGCTGGTGGGCAGGGAACCACTTGCAAAAGTTCCCACACACGCTTCGGCAGGACAGCCACACGGACCCGCACCCGGCTTGAACAGCCCGAACTAAAAACCTGCCTTTGGGCCCGAACGATACACAGCCCCTCGCGAGGGATCGATGGGGCAGCAAAGGCTCGCCCCCTGATGAGCTTGCACACAGTGAGGGGACAAGTTGCGCGTCAGCCCCACGAAGCCGAGCCAATACCTCGCTGGCCATCTCGTGGGCTTGGCCAGTCTGGTCGCCCAAGTCAAATACCTGAACGATTTCATGTCCTGTGTCTGGCACGTAAACGTGAACCCGGATCGGTCCTGGCACGGCTGCATTGCCAAAACACGACACCACGCAGGGCGTCTTGCGCGCTGTGCCTTGCGGCACTGCAAGGCGCCGTGTCCACCGCCCGATGCACTTCTCCAGGACCTCTGCGGTGCCGAATTGACGACTCGGGAGCAACGCACCAAGCCTTAGTTCAATGTCAGCGGCCCCACTACGACGATGAAAGGTTACAAGGTCTGGGACGTCTTTCAGCATTGTCGAGTAGGCGCCAAGTCGCCCATCGCGAGCGTTCAGCAGCGCGATTCGCTCGAGACGTGCGGCAGCAACCTCCTTTCGCCTGGCGCCGCACTCCAGACCCGCCTTGCTTTTGTGCTTTTGCGCAAGGCGTTTCCCATCGATTTCAAAGGCTCGAAGGCTCGAGGCATGCTGATCCTCTGCCCGCATTCGCTCGAGCTCGGCCGACTGGACTCGCCGGCTTTGCTCTGCAGCCGTCTCGCGTCGAACACGCAGCCACAAGTTGCCGTTGCGTTCCAGGATCTCAAGCTGAAAAGCAGCGCCTGCGCGCGTTCGAGATGGGCCGCGGTGCAAAAGCCTAAAGTGCTCCTCAGGCTTGGACTGGCTGAGCACGAGCACTCGCTCCCGTTTCTCTGGGAGGCGAAACGCCGGCGGTGGCGCAGCTCCGTGGTCGGTTTCCAAGACGACGTAGAGGACTTGACTGGGGTTCGCACCCTGTAGGTCGCCGCCTCGGTCGAGCGCAACAGCCTGCGCGACAGCGCCGCGCGGGACGCCGACTTGAACCATTTTGCAGAAGCGGCGGAACACCGGGTGCTCACGGGTCGGCACTGGTGGGGCAGGGGCCCATCGAACCGCGAGGAGGGAAAACAGAACCGCACAGAGTTTCGACCGCTTTGCCGTGTTTTGCAGCGATTCAAGCCGGAGGCTTTGCAGCAGCCTAGCGCACATGGGCCTTGCCGAGGGAAAGCAAAAGGCACTGCTGCATCTTGTCGATGGCTTCAATTCGGATGTCGCCCCAAGCGTTCACCATCGCCGATACCACGTACGTGTCGCCGCTGATGAAGAGAACCTCTCGGTGCACCAGCTCAAAGAGGTCAGACTCGCGCCCGGCGAGGGCCACCAGGACCTGATTCGGACGTCCACCATGACTGCTCAGGGCAGGGTCGCGCATGTCGGTGAACTGACGGCGAACGCAAAGCATCGAGCCAAAGATGGGACGATTGTCGCCACGCAGTCCAGTGTATGCGGGGCCATGGGCTCGCGCCTGGCTCCCACCGCACAAGCCGAAGCGCAGACCCGAGTGGTCCAGCACGACAAGACGCTTCAATACCTGTTGAACAAGCAACGCAGGGTACTCGCAAAGCTCGACGCTTGCCTTCCACAACGCGAATAGTTCGAGGCTGCCGCTCGAGAGCAGCGCCTCTCGGATTGCATCATCGGTTATGCGCACTCGTGTATGCGCCGGAAACGTGCGATCTTCGCCTGGTTCCAACGCAACAGGCCCACTCCGGGCACAGCGAACCGGGCGTCGGCGTCTGGGCCAGCTTATCTCGATGGCCAGGTCGCCGCAATTCTCATACACGGCCACTGCGGCAGATGCTCCGCACAAGCTGCTGATGCCCTTGTATACCAAGTGGCCCTTGAGACTCGAGCGCCCGCGGCAGAGGTCCAACCACCACTGCGTCTTGAACAGGTTGTTGAACAAGACGCGACGGAGCCGGAAGAAAAACAGCTTTCCCAAGCGCAGCTGCGAATCAAACGGGCCCACATGTACGAGTTCGACGAGTCGAGCTACCACTTTGGCACGGATACCGCGAAGAGCTTTGCGCATCGTCTGGTGCGTCACCGAGTCACTCGGCAGTGTACCAAGCATAGCATCGCGTATCGTCTTGAAAGAGAACAACTCGGGCATTGGTCGCCCAGGAAGCGTCGCGTGAGGCGAAATGAGCAGCTCGCGGAGCTCCACTGGGTTGACACGCCACTCGACAAGGTTGCTCGAGTGAGGAAGGTACACGTGAACCCTGAGCTCGCCGACGAACGGCGGCTGCCGCACAGCGTCCAGCTCGCTTGGCTTCATCGACCACTTTTGCTCTATGCTGGCATCCCACTCGTCTCGATCTCGCGCGAGCATTGCCAACGCTTCGTCGAGCGTCATGCGCTGATCCCTCGAGTACCGGTGCCCGTCAAGAGAGTTGCCCGGGTCGAAGGCTCGGATTTCTCGCGAGCCCGTTGCTCGCACAAACGTGGACTCAAACCATGAAGGGAGTGCCGACGGCGCGAATACGTTCGATTTTGCGTGCTCTGCGCTTTCGAGTACCGTGACGAGTCCGATGCACGACTGGAGCGGATAGTCGAGAAACCTCGTGGAAAATAGCGTCCGGCCGCGCCGGTAGAGCGTGTTCACGTTGCGATCGGGCACCGGGGCGCTCAGGACAAGACCGCGCCGCAGGCGACCCGCAAAGGTCTGCCTCCCGCTTCGGAGGGTCAGGCGAGAACGAAGAATCGCGCGCGCGAATGCCTTAACAGAGGTCATGAGCGCGCCCTGCGCTTCGCAGAGCTCGTCCCGCTGGAGGTGAATTTCTCGGACGCTGTACTTGGCGTTTGCGGCGAGGAGCACGGTCTGGTCACGAATAGGGCAAAACGTGGCAAGGGCGTCCTGTGCGTTGAACAGCCTGGCGCGAGCCTTGGCGCAGAGCTGCACGGCGAGACGTGCTGCCTTGGTGGATTGCCACTTGCGCTGGATGTATATCGCGTCATTGGCGTTCTCAATCGGGTCCCAAGCTTGCTGGCTGCTGCTCAAGGCGGGATTGTCGTAGAGCTCTATTTGGTGCTTGCTAAAGTGCATCGCCTTGTCAGAGGACTGAATCATGGCGTGCTTGTGCACGTTGGCAGCCAGCTGAAGTGCACGCGCATCGGCAAAGGCTCTCTGAGCCGCCGCGAACGCTCTAGTCCGCCAAGAGAGCTCGTCATCGCACGTCGCAGCGCGGCCCTCAAGTTGCATGGCGAACTTTGCGAGCCCCTTGCAGAGGCGAGAGAGGCGGCGCAACTCGCTGCCTAGCATCTCGGCTGCCTCAAGAGCACCTTCGTCGTTCAGCTTGACAGGCTCTGCGTACAGCTTCGGGTCCATCTCGGCCACTGGAAGGCACTTCAAGCTGCCATGATGCACGCCAGCAACATTTCCTGTTCGCGCCAGGCGAGTTGCCAAACGCAAAACTGAACGTCTGGTCGCGGGGTCGGCGGGAAGGGCGGGCACCATCTCAGCCCCAAGCCGCACTTTGCAAAGGTATGCCTCGCTTGTCAAAGGATTGTAGGCACGCAGAACGAGGCCCGTCCGGTCAGACGCTGCCCGCCTGCAGTAACACGGCCCCCCGCCGCTGAGGTTTCGCTGACGGTGTGAAGTCGCACGACGCCCAGCTCGGCCGCATCAAGGTCTCCCACGACGCAAGCGAGTCCTCGGACTGAAAGCCACCCAAGCTCCCGGCGCGCGCGGACGCGCTTGCTCTGTCCAAGGCAGGCAAAGCAGGTATCCAGCAGGGGAGGTGCAAGATCGGGGTCGAAACGCCTTGCGCGAGCAGGGTCGAAAGCGGAGACAAGGAGAGCCTCGCCATCGAGGTTGGCAGCAAATGTCACGAGCGGCTGCTTGAGACGGCGTTTGGCCCGCCTCACCCCTGCGGCTAGAACCCCTCTGGTCCAGCTCCTCGCGCGCTGAGCGCAAGAAATCTGTCGCTCTAACTCTTTTGCGGCTCTAAGAGCGAGCCTCTGGCGAAGTCGCCGGCAACGCAGTCGCGCTTGCGCAGCGCGCCAGACGCGCTGTACGACCAGTGCTGCATCCATCCGCTTGCGCCAAGCACGCACAAACCTTTCAGCGCGATTGCAGTCCATGAGAACGAGGGAGCCGCCGAGTTGTCTGCCGAGGCTGACGAGCTCCAAAATAGTGTCCGGGTTGCAGGCGTCCTTGCGTCGAAGGGACCGCGCAATCCGCCTTTGCCAGCGGGCGCGACGCGCCACAAGAGCCTTGCCTTTGGCTTCGAGCTTCTTCTCGAATTCAAAGTGCTGCAAGTGCTTGCCCCGCGTCTGCATCCCCTCAAAGGTTGTGCCACGCTCGCCGGTGGCCCATTTGCCAGGTACCTTGCCGACCTGCTCGTGCCGGCTTTGACGAATGGCAATGTACTCCCCGCGGTCCCAGTAGTACGTCGTGTGAACGCGGTCCTCAGCGAGCGCCTCTGCAGCAGTTGTACCTGGCATTTTATGCTTTGGCGGCGGCGTGGGGTCAGTCTCGCCCATCAAGTCGAGCCGCTCTTCCTCGCAAAGAACATCTTCTGCAGCAGGCCCATAGGACCGCAGACGCCGGCGTGGCTTGGTGGCTTGGCCGCCTTGGGCTTTCTCCTCGTCGCTCGAGTCCGGCCCGTCACTCTCGGAAGTCGCAACCTCCTCGCCTTGTGCGCGGCGGCGCTCGCGCTCCTCTCGGCGCGCAAGTTTGTCCGCAGCTACTCGCGCCTCTAGGGCGGCGCGCTTCGTCGCGAGGCGCGACTTGGTCATGTACGAGTGGAGGTCGCGCTCTGCCTCGAGGGCGCGCTGCGTTGCCCGCACTCGGCCCATGTCGAGCACGTGGACCCTCGCGCCCGCGTGCTTCTTGACGAAGTCGCGGACCAGGGTGCGGTTTGTGACGAGCTGCGAGAGAAAGGCCTCGTCGGACCCGACGCGCACGACCCGATGCCTTGTAATGTGTCCAAACCACTCATGCACTTGCTCCGCCGGTACAGCAGCACCGCATTGCTGGGGACGCCGAAACTTGCTGCGACGCGCGCGGGGTCCGCCTTGCCATCAAAAGGTTCCCCGTTCCTAACACGGATGACACGCCGCTCCCCGTCTGCGACGGCAGATGCGAGCAGCAAGGGGTTGCCGCTGAAGCGGAGCGCACCTTGCGCAAGCTCAGAGGCAAAAAACAACTTTAGGAGGTCGATGTCGGCCAGGAAATTGGCGTCCGAGAGCACCTTGAGCAAGTAGTTTTGCCCGTTCCAAAAGTAGGTCGGATTGTACGACGCCACGCCGTTGAAAGATGCCGCGTGGCACAGCTCGCATCGTGTATCAGAAACTCCCATGTCGCTTTCGACGCAAAAGTGCTTGCCACAGCTTCGAATAATCACCTTGGGCTTCGGAAAGGCATCGAGACTGGAGAGGTTTTTCATGGCGAGGCGCTTGATTTCATGGTCGTAGGCTCGAGTGGCCTCCATGCGCGTCTCGAAGACGCCTAGCATCTTGAACATCACAGCGCGCTTGCCCTTAACATCGGCTGGTCGGGAGAAGCGCTTCATTTTACTGGTGAACGCAGACGAGCCTGGGTATAGCTGCTTGCCGATGTAGCCGAGCTTGACGACCCAATGTCCTTTGCGCAAAAAGTTTTCATCGGCGCCTTCGCACGCCTCGACGTTGGCGCGCTTGAGGTTGCGCCACCGCAGCACTGCTTCGACGACCTGTACAGTCGCGACGCGAAGCTCGTCCATCAGGGCGAGAAGCGGAGCAACATCAACGACCCGGACAAATCCGCTCACATGGGCCTCGAACGAACGCTTGCACCGTGTTGCAGTGCTCTTGAGCGAGTCCAGAATCTGC
>BLSG01000001.1:112178-123272 GCA_012862495.1 Thraustochytrium aureum | reverse complement strand
AGGAAGGTGAGGCGTGAGCCGATGGGTGTGGGAAAGAAGTTTCCAATGCTGGAGAAGTAGCTGGCCCCGATACCCACGTTGAAGCCGGTGATCGCGAACGTGAGCCACACAACGGAGCTCCCGAGGTAGTCGAAAAGTCGAGCGGGAACGAGCACCCTTGAGGCCACAATCGGCGCGGGGTCGCTTTCCGACCCAGAGCGCTCCTCTGCGCAGACCGCGCTTGGTGCCACAGGAACTGCAGCGATCAACTCGCGCTGGCGCAGCACCATCGAAAGCCGCACAGGGAGAAGAAAGGCGTGTAAACCTCCCAAGAGAAACAGCGTCGAGGAGAGCGGGACCTCGCGAAGCGCAGCAAAGTAGATCAGCGTAAACAAACAGCCTCCAATGCCGATGCCGACCGACGCGAGGGCGACGGCCACCCGTCGCGCCTGCTGGTTGTGTATAAAGCTGTAGTTGGCCACATTTATCATGTGCGTAAACGTGCCGCCCGAGCCGCTCCCAAACAAAAGGAAAAGAGCCACCAGGAGCGGGAACGAAGAGGGCCCCCCGGTCCCCAGGACCAGCGCGATCGCCATCAGTGAGCCGATCAGGAGCCCAGAGGTGAGCGCAGAGACGAGCTGGTCGGCGCGCTCAAGTCGCATGCGCGCGGACGCGCCGCTGTAGAGAAGGTGAAGGGGATACTGCACGGCGCCGAGGCCCGCCTGCGAGACCACACCAAGGGTCACTATTTGCGCTTTGTCCAGTCCAAACGCAAGCAACTTGCTCGTGTACATCGGGAAGACGAAGAAGGAGGCCCCCACGAGCAGGACCTGCGCAAACGCAACGATGTAGAATCCATGCAAAAGTGGCTCTGGGATCAGGGCCATGCGCCTGGCAGGCTTGACCGCATCGGAATACGCCCCAGGCCTGCCAACGCGCTCCTCCTCGCTCCCTGGCAAGAGCTCGACCTGCATCACGAACGAGCTCGAATTGGAAGCAGCCGCCCCTCGGCGGCTTCTCCACGCCAGTCGACCTGGCCCGGGTCCTCGTCCAGGCTGCCCTGCAGCTGCACGCCGCTGTCGACAAGCGCCATGTCTTCCAGCCGAGGATTCTGAAGGTACGAGACGACCGAGGGCCGGTGCTCTCGGTTGTGGGCAGGGATGCCGCCAGGCGCACGCAGGCTGCGGGCCCCGTCGCGCTTGTGCTGGTCGCTGCCCGCCCGCTCTTGCCCCCTCGGCGCTTCGCGCCTTGCTCGTTTGAGTTCGGGGTCTGCGCGCGACGAGCCGACCTTACCTGGACGACTAAGAAGAGCGTTGCGCGCGGACCCCTCTCAAAATGTCACGAACGAAACGGACGTAACCGCTCGTCCCCTTCAGTATTATGAACGGAAAGCAGCCGTTAACGACTTGTGCTTGTCGATGCATGGGAAGAAAAGACTGGCAGGCCTTGCTCGAGCATGTTCGTGAAACGGCGAGCGAGCTCGAGCAAGGACAGCAAGGACGCTGCGAAGATCATGCTGAGAACGGCGCCATCATCGGTGAGCTCTTGAAAGCAAACTTTGGAGAAAAGCCGAGGTTTGCCTCGGTCGAGGAGGTGAGTTGAGGCGCGACGCGAGCTGCAGGCCCGTACGAGCTTTTTTCTCTTGTGGGGAGTTGAGCTCGATTTTGAGTGCACTGAGTCAAACAACCGAAGAAGACGGTGGTGCGGTGCCGTCGGCAGAGCAGGGCTATCTTTTAATTGTTCAGCTTGCTGGATTGCCAGTGGGGCCGATTTCGCCGCCGGCTTATTGGTTCCACTATGGTGGTAGAGTACTTTCCTACGTCTTGCAAACAGAGCCTTGCGCTCGCAGCCCGTGGCGCTGGAGCTCCTTCTACCATCCATGGAGATCTTCTGTGAGGCGCTGCAGTGGCCAGACCTCGTCCGCGACCGAGGTGTCCTCAAAGGGCTCTGCAAACAGGCCGGCGTAATCATCCAGTGACATTATTTCCTCGTGCTTGGCAAGCGCAACAAGCCGCTCATTGGAGAGGAATAGGTTGGCGTGCTTGGTTTTGAGGTCATCAGGACCTTTGCCGGTTTCGGCCATCCGTGCCCCGAGCGCAATACACTTGAGATACACCTCTGCAACGAGTCCAGTCACTTGGTCCTCTGGTAGAGTCACGTTTGCTTCTCGCGGGACCACTACGCTCGCCACTGTCCAGCCCCTAAATGCACGAGACGGCACGTCGTCGCTCAGGGCGCAGAGCTTGACCTCGGAGAACGGCGCCTTCTTTCCGACCAAGTCTGTGCGAAAGCGCGTGATGAACTCGTGGAGCATGTCCGACGGACCTTCAACGCACAGCAGCACCGACTGCTTGGCTAGAAGTTGAACCCCGGAGAGCTCGCGCTCGCCAAAGCTAGCCCGCAGCGTCGATTCGAGGTACGCCTTTGCAGATTCGCCAGACGTCGGCAAGGCAATGAGCGCTGCTCGCGCGATGACCACCGGGCTGTTCTCCTTAAGCAGATCAAACAGGTTGTCTGGAAGCTCGAGCGGACCGACGCTGTTCCCAGCGCCTTTCGCGTCATGCTCGCCGCTGCCGCGGCCGTTGTTCCCGCTCATGGCCCCTAAACTCCCCGACGGCGACCGCTAGCGGTACGCAGCAAGCCGGCACCCAAGATAAACCACGCCTCGCAGTCTTCTTTCCCTCGGTCGCGCGCGTCCCCGTCACTCGCGGTGACTGCCCGCGAGATAGGCGTCTGGCCTGCAACTCTGTCTGCCCTCAACGGGCAAATCTCCGCTCGTTCCAGCGTTCGTCGCAACGCACGCGCACCTATCCTTTTTCGGCACCTATTCAGGGGAACAAGCGCGCATCTCTCGGGGGTGCGCACCGAACGGGTGTGTTCCTGTGAATGCTGCGGCCTCGTGAGTGGCGGGCAGCCAGACATCGAGAGTGCCTGGCGCACGCGAGAGCAGCCGCGCAGCGCGTAAGACATCGAGTGCCTGCCTGCCTGCCTGCCTGCCTGCCTACGCGCGTGCGTGCGTGCGTGCGTTGCTGTGAAAGGGAGCTTGTGCGTGCCAGCGGCAGCTGCCAGGATGCAGTCGGCCGAAAATGGTGTCCGCAGGGTGGACGACGAGGCAGAGGACGTCGACTGGTCGGAGAACGACGAGGCCTGCGTGGACCTCCTTGGCTCGCAAGTGCTTGCAAGCCCGGCTGCTTGCCTCGACAAATGCCGCGGGGAGCATGGGTTGGATGTGGGCGGCAAGGTCAAGGTGAGGGACGAGTACGAGTGGATTCGCCTCGTCAACTTTTGCAGGAAAGGGGTCATGGACGGCAGGGCGGTGAGCGAGATTGTCAAAGACGCAGAGGAGGGCGTGCATCTGGCCGACGACGAGGCGCTGTTGCGCCCCGTCATTCTCGATGATCCTCTTTTGTACAGCTTTGACGAGATCAGCCAGCACCTCGCTTCCCTTCAGGGCTCGTTTGACTCTGCAAGAGAGGACGCGCAGCAGGCGGATGGCGGGGGCGCCGTCGGCGATGCGGAGCGTGTTATTCTGCTGGAGGAAGAGCTGGCGCGTTGCCGCGCCAAGATTAAAGAGCTGCTCGACGAGGTCGGCGCCGAATCGGACACAGACGGCGAGAACGAGGCAGACGATGGCCAGCCCGGTGCAAAGCCGCCCACAGCGCCAACCCGCGGCAAGCGGCGTGGCCGCGCCCCGCCGAAGGACGACGACTATTACTTTGAATCGTACGGCCACCTGGACATCCACGAGGAGATGCTCAAGGACAAGCCCCGGACAGAGTCATACCGAGATGCGCTGCAAACTGTAGTTGGCAGCCGGCCTGGCGCAACTGTCCTTGACATTGGCTGCGGCACGGGGATTCTTTGCCTTTTTGCAGCGCGAGCCGGCGCAGGCTCTGTCGTGGGCGTCGAGGGATCGCGAATCGCCGAGCTCGCTGAAAAGATAATTGCAGGGAACGGCTTCGCTGACCGAATCCGCGTCGAGCGCGGTCGCCTCGAGGAGCTCGCAGAGGACCAGCTGCCCCGTGCAGACGTAATCGTTTCTGAGTGGATGGGGTATGGCCTGTTGTTTGAGTCGATGCTTGACTCGGTCCTCGACGCGCGAGACAAATGCCTCAAGCCTGGAGGTATCATGGTGCCGTGCGGGGCCAGCATCTTCGTGCAGGGCCACTGCGACGAGGCTCGCGCAGCGTTTTGGAACGACGTCTATGGGTTTGATTTTTCTGCTGTGCGCGATCGGCTCCGCGCTACTGACCCACAGGTCGAGCCGGTCTCCCCGAGCTCCATAGTTACCGACCGAGTTTGCGCTTTCGACATCGACATCCAGACCGTGACGAAAGCCGAGCTTGACTTTACCTCGGCCGTGACGTTGCGCGCGGCTCGCGCTGGCCCGCTTACGGGCATCGTCGTGTCCTTCGACTGCCTCATGGCAGTGGAATCTGGCCTCGTGCTCTCTACCGCGTGCGAGTCCACACAGACGCACTGGGTGCAAACGGTGCTCCCCCTTCGAGAGCCCTTGGAGGTCGCGCCGGACGAGGCCATCCATGTCGAGCTTGCCTACAAGCGCAACGCCACCAACCCTCGCGAGATCGACATCTCGCTCGTAATCAACAATGACCAGGCAGTCGAGTACGTTCTGCGCTGATCTATGGGGCTCGCCGCGCTGCCCAAACGGTGTACATGCGCGACACTGCGCACTCGCAAACGGTGTTCATGCGCGACACTGCGCACTCGCGTCGAACTCGGCGATAGGCAAAAGAACTCCTATTTTCCCATCCAATTTCAATCCTCGGAACTAGGAGCTCCATCTGTGCTTCGTGCTTGCCGTGCCGCCCAGCCCATTCCCAAGGCGAGACAGCTACTCTACTTCCTAGTGTATCTTTATGAGACCACTTCATGAGCCGAGCGTGGCTCGTTCGCCGTGCCCAACGAGCGCCCCAGCCTCCGAGCCCCCGGCAGCAGAGCGCAGCGCATCCTCTTGATCAACGACGCAACCGCTGCGCAGCGGCCACGTCGAGGTGGCCAGCGCGCTCGACGCCCGAGCATGCTGGAGAGGTTGGCTGGGCAACCTGTGAACAACAACGAAACATCGGCTCAGTAGAAGAAGCAGACCCCCAACGCCAACGAAGGAAAACCACCTGCACGCGAGGGCTCCGAAGGCGTGCCTGCGCCCTCTCCAGCAGAGAGCGCCGAAGCGAGCGAGAAGCACAAGGCGGCTAGGCGCTTGGCCGAGAGCGCTGCTCGTTCACTTGCTTGCTTGTGTTGTTTCCTGCTCGCCGTGGTCAACAAGACACGAACGAGCCATGGACATGCTGAGCGGTGTCGACGTGGTCCTGTCGCGGCCCTCCCCGTTCGGCAACGAAACGGGCAGCCTGCCGAATGGAGAGTTTGCGCCCGGGCAGGAGACGAGGGAGTTTATTGGGAAAGCGGCCAACGTGCTCGTGATCGGGGCTGGTGGGCTCGGATGCGAGATACTGAAAAACTTGGCTCTGAGCGGGTTCAAATCGATCCATGTGGTGGACCTGGACACGATCGACGTGACCAACCTGAACCGGCAGTTCCTGTTCCGGCAAAAGGACGTTGGTCGAATGAAAGCGGAAGTGGCGGCCGAGTTTATCAAGGAACGCGTGCCAGGCGTCAACGTGACATTCAGCACTTGCCCGATCCAGGACAAGGACGAGGACTTTTACCGCGAGTTTAACGTAATCATCGCCGGGCTCGACAACATCAAAGCGAGGTGAGTGATTTGTCTCCGGGAGGGAGCTGCCGAGTGGCTGGCGTGCCGGGCTGGCGTGCGTTGCAAATTCGGGGGCCTGCCCAGACTGACTAGATCCGTGGCGCGTGACGGCGCTCCAAAGGCGCTGGCTCAACTCGTTGCTCGTGAGCATGGTCGAAGTCGACGACGACGGCAACATCAACCCAGACTCGATCATTCCGCTCGTCGACGGCGGCTCTGAGGCGTTCAAAGGCCAAGCCCGGTTGATTTTGCCACGCATCACCTCTTGTTTCGAGTGCAGCATGGAAAGTTTTCCTCCGCAGACGCACTTTCCCCTCTGTACCGTGGCCGAAACACCGCGCAAGCCCGACCACTGCATTGCGTACATCCTGTTCGCAGTCAACAAGTCGCTGTCCAACCCTGAGGCCGATCGCATCTACGACGAGTTCGTGGACCGGTTTGGCACTGACAAGCTCGACAAGGACGACGCCGCGCACATGCACTTTATCTACGAAAACGCGCTGGAGCGCGCAAAGCTGTTCCGAATCGAGGGGGTCACCTACATGCTCACCATGGGGGTCGTCAAAAACATCATCCCTGCGGTAGCCTCGACCAACGCAATCATCGCGGCGGCCTGCGTCAACGAGGCCTTCAAGGTCCTCTCGTGGGCCTCGCAGAGCCTCAACTCGTACTGGATGTACAACGGAACTGCTGGCGTGTACACTTACACGTTCGAATACGGCAAGAAGGCAGGCTGCCCGGTTTGCGACGCGACCGAGATCACAAAGTCGCCGCGCCCTGGCATGACCCTGCGCGAGTTCATCGACGACCTCATTGCCGATCCAGCCTTGCAGCTGGAAAAGCCCTCCATTGCAAAGCCAGGGCTCTCCCTGTTCATCCAGAAGCCAGAGGCACTGCGCCAGCAGACCTTGGCGAACCTCGACAAATCGCTTGCCGAACTAGTTGCGGACGGCGATGTGCTCACAGTCACCGACCCGATCTATCCGCAAGGAATGAGCGTCGACATCGTCATCCGCTTTCCTGAGGCCATGTCACAGTGACATTCGGGTCGAGGCAGTGAGTGCGCCGAGCGTGTGGAGGTTCGAGGGGAGCCCTCAACGAGCGACTGCGGCCATCTGCTGCGTTTCGCAAACAGCTCGGGCTGGACAATGCCGTCAGGCCAACCAACTCTACGTCAACTGATTGCTTTTCATGATTTGATTTTTGACTGAACACTCGCTGGCAACTCGCTGTTGTGCAGGTTGTGCAGCGAGACGCGGGGACGTTGTTTTGCTGAGGAGCATCGACAGACAGAGCCTGCATTCCGAGTCGCGTGACGCAGGCAGCGAGCGACAGCGGGCACGACCAGTGGAGGCCAGCGCCCGTGGCAGCGGCGCCCTGTCGAGCACCGTGTTTGCTGGTGAGTCCCTTAGGTGCGAGGACCCGCGGCCAGGCGGTCGTATTCTTTTCCGTTTTCATTTCTCCCACGGCGACCCTGGCCTGCCAAAGCTCCTCCAATGCCTTGCCTCTCAGCACGCGACAACCCAGGGGAGACTCGCCAGTACACCAGTGCCCACGCTCCCCGTGCCGGTACCGTCGCCGGCGGATTCATTCCCCTGTTGTGTCTCCTCCCGTCGCGACACAAACCGCAACCCGTCAACCTGCGCAAGTTGATCGTCGGGCAAGGCCGACGCGGCAAGCGCGAGACATTATCGCTCAATCAAACCAACTCAAACATTCATCTGGGGTGAAACTCTACGTGTTACAGGTAGGTAGGCCGACTCGGATGTTGCAGTGCTCTCCAGAGCTAGAGGCAGGCACCCAAGTGCACCGTGCTGCTTTCGGCTCGCGATTTCAATTGAATGGTCAAATGAGAGTCATGTGATCCATCGCTTCGCGCATGTGAGCCAAGAT
Organism: Thraustochytrium aureum; assembly: GCA_012862495.1. Taxonomy (NCBI): domain Eukaryota; class Bigyra; order Thraustochytrida; family Thraustochytriidae; genus Thraustochytrium; species Thraustochytrium aureum. Next base: position 115,666 of record BLSG01000001.1, on the reverse strand, counting down.
GGCGTCTTGCGCCTCGAGGATGTTGTCGTGGTGGACGCCGGGGAGGTGAGCGACGTTCAGGCGCTCCACGTACTTGCCGATCCCATTGTCGGCGAACTGAACGATGTCATTGAGAACAGCCGCAGTCGCTGCGTCGAGCTTAGGGTTGACCGAGCCAGCCTTGAAGAGCGTGACGCCGACGCCGCGCAGCTTGTCAAAGCTCAGTGGTTCGTTGGCAATCCTGTGCTCCAGGAGCATCGTGCGAAGCCGCTCATCGACGTATGCCTTCGGTTGGCCCTCCAACTCCTTTTCAAGCGTCGCGCGAGTCTCCGCCTCGGTGGGCAAAGGCGCCGAGCTGAGCTCGCTCACATTCACGAATGAATCGAGCAAGAAAACGTGAACCCTGCTCCGGCCGCGTTGGAGGAGGAGCTGGGCGACCTCCAGGGCAATTTTCCCGCCGAGCGACCAGCCAAGCAGGTAGATTGGCGACTGATCAAACGCCTTCGCGTTTGCCGCGATAATCTCGTCCGCGTACGCGTTTGCGATGTCCGCCAAGCAGTTCATCTCTGCTCCGTTGCGGGCCGAGACGATGAGATCGTCGTCGACGCCCTTTGGATTGACGTGCAGGTTATCGAAGAGGGCGCGCGAGAGCGATTTGTACACTGAAGCGTTTGCCCCTCCTGGGTGGACAAGAAAGATGTACGGCCTGCCGTCGCACGAAGTCATAAACTTGCGGACGAGCTTGACGCGGCGCGCCGTCGAGCAGTGCCGCGGTATCACCCGCGTCTCAAAGCGCACTAGCGAACTCCGCCGGCGTGTCAGTCCCTTTGATGTCGGCGATCGCGGCGCCTCGCGAGACGCTGCGCTTGGCGACGGCGGAGAGCGCTGCGAAGCCGGAGACGGAGGCGTTTGCGGCTCAATCTCGGTGCCGAACCGCTCGGCGAGGCCCTCAACTGTTGGGGTTTCAAAGATGTCTTTGATCTCCACACCCGTGAAACCGGCCTCCCGCATGAAGAAGGCCGTCAGCGACGTCGTGAGCGAGTTTCCGCCAATGTCGAAATAGTTGTCTGCCACAGAGAGCTCAAAGTCCTCCGCGAGGTCGAGCGAGCGCCGCCAAACACCAATGATGAGAGATTCGCGCGGCGTGGGGGGTCGGTTGGACGCTTTTTTGCCGGGCCCACCGTGCTGCCGCACCAGCTCAGGCGCGGGCAAGGCGTTTTTGTCGACCTTGCCGTTCACGTTGAGCGGGATCTCGGCAACGATGTTGAGCGCAGAGGGAACCATATAGTCGGGCAGTAGCACTCCGAGGTCTACAAGCAGTGTAGACGGCTCGAGATGGGCGGGACCAAATCTCTCCCTTACGGGTACCACGTACGCGGCAAGAATGTGGTTGCCGCCGATGGTGGTGTCGATCACAACCGCCTGTGAGACAGAGTCGAGCCCCACAATCGCGGCCTCGATCGCTTCGAGCTCGATGCGGAACCCGCGGAGCTTGACCTGCTTGTCCTTCCTGCCAAGGAACTCGAGTGTACCCTCTGCCGTCCAGCGCACCAAGTCGCCTGTTCGATAGATCCGCCCCAGCTCGCCGGCGTCGACGAATGCGGCAGCAGTGATGTCAGGTCGCTTGAGATACCCACGCGCAAGGCAAAGACCGCCCATGCAGAGCTCTCCGACAGCACCGATTGGCATGAGCTGCGTCCCGGCAGGATCGAGGACATACGCCTTTCGGTAGCGCATTGGCCGCCCAATGGTAATGAGGTCCTCGTTCGGGGCCAGCGGCTCGGTACCTGTACCAATCACAGTCGTCTCCGTGGGGCCCCACACGTTGCGGATCGCGAGGCCTGGCAGAGCTTGCACGGCCTCTTCCACGATCTTCGCGTTCGCGGCCTCGCCGCCAAACCAAAACTCGCGGAAGTTAGCATCCACGGCGCATTTCAGCTGCCCGCTGCGCACAAGCTGGTTGAAGAGCGCAGTCGTGGCAAGTGCAAATTCGACGCGATTCGCCCGAAGGTAGGCGCAGCTTTGGACGGGATCGAGCAGCACGTCGCGCGTCAGCATGTGAAGCTCGCCGCCGCTCAGCACGGTGAGATAGAGGTCAAGCACAAAGGCGTCAAAGGCGTGAGTGCAAAAGCTGGCGACGACCTTCGGCCGAGCCATCATGGCCTCGGTTGCCGACTCTATGAACGCGAACACCGATTTGTGCTCGATGACGACGCCCTTCGGACGGCCCGTGGAACCACTCGTGTAGATGACGTAGGCAGAGTCGGAGGGGGCTCGCTGTTTCCCAACAAGCGGCGCCGCATCGTCTTGCTCGTCCGCGACGCAGACAGGCGCAACGCGCGTCTTGAGCGCCTCTACGGTTCCTACCAATTCAGCTTCGGTCAGCATCACATGCGCGCACGTCTCTTGGACGATGAAATCAATCTGGTCGCTTGGGGTGCGGGAAGAAATGGGGACGTAGGCTGCCCCCGTCTTGAGAATGCCGATGATTCCCACCACCACCTCGGCTCGACGGGTCATCAGCAGCGGGACGAGCGATTCAGGTCCGAGATCAGGATCTGCGGCACAAAGTGCACGCGCCACAGCATTCGCTCGCCGGTCCAGCTCACGGAAGGTGTACCTCACGTCGCCACAAACCAGAGCCACGCGTTCCGGGTACCTAGCCACCTGGTCGGAAAACGTCTCGTCGAGGAGTCCCGTCCTGGGCGCGCCCTCGAGCGACCCGCCGAGAGGCCCAAGCGCTAGCATGCGCTCGCCCTCGCTGAGGACTTGAATCTCTCGCAATGCGCCGTTCGGGGCTGCCACCATCCCCTTGAGCACGGTGAGGAAGCGATCAACAAAGCGGCGCGCAGTGGCCGGGTCAAAGAGTGCACAAGCAAACTCGAGCGAGCCCTTGACACTCGCTTCGGCGTCATTGAGCATCATGCACAGGTCAAACTTGGACGGGTTGTAGTCGATCGGCTCAGGAACGAGAGGAAGACCTTCTCCATTTGGGCCCGCCGCCGGGGACCCAGAGCTCCCGAATTGCTGCACAGCAAACATGACCTGGAACAGCGGATGCACACCCACCGCGGTACGGTCCACCCCGAGTGCCTGCACAACGCGGTCAAACGGGACGTCCTGGTGCCGCTTGGCTGGCGAGACAACTACCTCGTGCAGATAACGAACGAAATCGACGATTGTCTGGTCGTCGTCGACCTTGGCTCGCAGGGCCATCGAATTGACAAAGAAGCCCAGCATCGCCTGCGTCTCGGCAGACCCTCGGTTTTCCGCGGGCGAGCCGATGACTAGATCAGTCTGGTCGGTGACGCGCCGCAGCACACGTAGAGCGCTGCAAGAAGAACGGTGTACATGGTCGTCTCGTTTGACTTGGCGAGCACTCGGAGGGCTTCGGAAGTGACCTTGTCGATTTCAAAGGCGACTTCGCCGCCAGCATGAGCACCACCTGCGCGAGGGCGATCCAGCGGGAGGCGGAGCGTCGGGGCGCCGGAGAGCGCATCAGTCCAAAA